>VDFB02322235.1:274725-381665 GCA_007258455.2 Sequoia sempervirens | reverse complement strand
GAAATTAGCCACACGAATTGTAAGTATCAATAAATGAAATATTGCATCCAAATTATAATAAATTGAAAACAATTTTGGTTTTATCACACCATAGAAGCAAAAATTCATGATCTTCTGCAAAAATGTAGGGCTCTGAATTCAACAGAGTTCCCACATAAGAGGACCTGAAGATTGCCTTCCAGCAAGGCTATGGAGCCGTGGTTGAACACCTAAGAGTCTTGACTGGGCAAACACAATCTTCCATTGCATCCCACACGGTAAATAAACTCAATAAAGTTTTATTTAAAATTGAATACTTGTGCAATCTATTCAATATTAATTTCCACCATAAAGTAATTACATGCCTATTTGTTTTAAACATTCAAGCAATGATAATACGCACATGACATTGGAATGCACCGGTGAGGGTGGAGCAGAACTGCAGATGAAGGTCATGGTGTGCATCCTAGGTACTTTAGAGCATGTGGAGCGTGATCAACATGCTGAGCATGATTAGGCTAGAGAAGATCAGAGAATATGATGTGGCCCCATCAGGTAAAGAGGACCACTCTAAAGTTATTTTAAACATATTCAATTGCAATTGGTGTATTAATTAATGTAACCTTTCATGTTTCAAATTTAGAGCATGTAGAGCGTGATCAACGTGTTGAGCATGATCAGGCTAGAGAAGATCAGGAACATGATGTGGCCCCATCAGGTAAAGAGGACCACCCTCATGTTCTCTTAAACATATTTAATTTCAATTGGTGTATTAATTAATGTAACCTTTCGTGTTTCAACTGCAGATTAGGATTTAGAGGGTGTTCAACATGTTGAGCATGAGTCTATAACAAAAGTTCAGGAACATGATGTGGACCCATCAGGTAAAGAGAACCACTCTAATGTTCTTTTAATTAATGAAATACTTGTAACAATAATAATAAAACATATCGGTTTAACATTTCTTTCTTATTGCAGCAGATCCCCCTTTGCAACAACATCCATGTCATGAGTAGATGACTAGGCGTACATTAAGATCACGAGTAGAGGGAAAAACAACTAAAGGGGGGACATATATTGATTTATAAAATGATACTCCACTTTGGCTTTATGTAGCTCTCAAAAAGAAACCAAAAAGAAAGTGATTGTAATCATATCATGACAACCATATTTTTGATAATATGTAAAAACTAAAAGAATGAATATTATATGTTAATGAATGAATGTGAATATGTTAATTAATGAATGTTATATGTTAATGAATGAATGCTATATGTTATTAATGGAATGAATGTTATATGTTATTAATGGATGAATGAATGATTAATGTTATATGATTGGGTATGGGGAATTGAGAGTGATGTGAGGGGGGGAGGGGCCAAATGAGCTTCCACCGTCATGTGGTTGGCCCTGTTAAGTAGAGAATATTAAACTATTCTCGAAACAAAGAGAATCTCAATAAGGTAATGGACTTTTCAATATAAGAAATGCATCGTTTGAAGCATCAAACCAATATGCAGTCTGTACGTATGATCAGTCGTCAGTCTTTGCAATGGTACATTTCCACGAATATTTAAAAAAAGATTCTTCGTCGCAATTTCGACAAAAAACACCGACAAATCAATAGAAAGATTCAACGAAGTTTCTATAGCTTCGATGAAGGTTTCATTGTAACTCATTTCCCATTTCATCGCCATTGCGACGAACTTTTGGCATTCTTCTGATGCTACTCCTTGCTAATTTCGTCACAAAGTCGACGAACTATTGGTGTTGTCTCGACGCTACTACTTGCCTATTTTGTCGCACTTTCGATGAAGTTTTGGTGTTGTTTTGACGCTACTCCTTGTCCATTTCATCGAAATGGTGACAAATGTTTGTTGTTGTTTTGATGCTACTCCTTGCCCATTTCGTCGAACTGGCGATGAACTCCTGGTGTAATTTATCGGTGGATACACAAAGTGTTCGTCACTATTCCGACGAACGTCCAAGCCATTTCATAATGTTGATGAACAATGATTCTTCGTCGTTATTTCGACGTTCAACTCGTCGTCGGCCTTGTGACGAAAAAATGACAATTTTTTTTGCCATTTCGTCGCTTGTTCGACAAATATCGAACGGACACCAGAAAATGGTGTCAAATTCAGTAGTGTACTATCCTACAAATCCTATAAATTTGAAGGTGTACCAATCTACACTCAAATAGGTAAGAATGTTTTAAAAACATCTAGATAAAGGTTGACTGATAGGGACTCATAACACTCTCACCAATCTTTTTCTCTAAAGGATGGTAAGGTTTAATTTGGATAAGACCTCTATAATGTGTACATACCATGCCTACTCTCTAGTGGAATTCTATTAGATATAGGTGTCTTGCAAAATATAAAAGCTTCATTAGCCCTTAGAAAACCATAAAAATCATAAAAATAAAAAGCACCAAAAAATAAAAAAGAAGTAAAACAACAAAAATAAAATTATAAATGCCAAAACACAAATTGTAAAGTGCTTGAAAATTCTAAAAGAAATCTTGGAAATGATTCAAAATATACAATTTTTTATTGATTCATATATAAAAGATAAAATGCCTAACCCCCCAATAGGAAAATCCAGTACGACCAAAAAGGCGACCCTACTAGGCCATAGCCAAACTCTATGTAATGAAAATTAGTATAAAACACATAAAATGTGACAAATATAAAATGGAAAAACATTTATAACATGAATATCAACCAATATAGCAAATGAAATTAAATTTTATAAAAAAAAAATCAAGGAAAACAAACAAAAGTTAAAATCAAGGTAAAAGAGGGAGTTTTTCTCAAATTTTGCACTTGAGGGATTGTGATAAGCTAAATAACTACCACAATCTCAATCTTATTGTTAAGATCCTTTCATTGATTGTAATCTTGTGTGATTTTGTTACTATTTGTTTGTAACTCATGTTTCTTCTCTTTCCCTACAAGCACAAATGAGATGTCAAATAAATTAATATTATATGTATTAGATTATTTTCCCCTTTTTGATTAGTTAGTCATATATATCAAAGCATGTATAAGCATACTCTACACCTCACCATCACACTATGCTCTCCTGTCCCTATGAATTATGTAATTTGAGGTAATTATTTTCTTATATACACTCGAGTCAATTGATTTTTCCCACATTGTAGGTTTAGATTGACTTCAACAACATACCATGAAGGTAGTATCTCTCGAACCTTACATTAATAGTAAGTACTCTTGTTATTTTCATCATTAATTATTACAATTTTCTTATCACATGTATTCACATATTTTATTTTATACGTCTAGATGCAAGAGAAAAATAAACAAGTACATGTAAGTGTGGGTTCCATATACCTATTTTAGGAAATGAAACCTACCTTTCATGTAGACTTACATACTCAAAGGGGAAAATGCAAGTGCCCAAAATTGTATGGGCTAATATGATGGTTCATTAATGATTTAGAGTTATATCTCACAACTCATGTGGTATGAAATTAGTTTATCCTCATCTTCTTTTTCTTGATAGAAGTCCTCTTTTTGTTGAAGAGAATCCTCTCTCATATGTTTTCCATCCTTTCAAACTTCATAACTAGTTCATATGTTGTCTACTTTTGAAAATGAGCTTCCATGCATTTAATTTTAATGGTACTCAAGAGACCTTAGGGTCAATCAAGTGGACTAGGATAAGCGATAGGTCACCTAGGTGACTTTCTCCATCAAAATAGGTGACCTTCCTTAGCAAAGGGGTAACCCTCTTATGCTTGGTTGAAATTCAATTTTTTTAATTCATATGGTAATTTATCTTCTAGTTTAGCCTCTATTGTGAGTCTTTTTAAGTCTCGATGACATGAATAACTCCTAAGTACTACTCCTTTCCTCTTGAGTGGTTTTCATCTCCCTTATTATCTCCCACTGATTGATTCATAATTTTCCTATTTATACTACTTCATTCCTCACTCATTAAAATGTATGAAAATTATGAAGAAAGTAAAATTATGCATTCATGAAGCATAATATAATTAGTGACAATCTTGTTAGCATTTGATGCCTTTGCATGATGTTTCTAGAACCCCCACATATTTTCATCTAGGAATATGGTCCACTTTTAGAAGTCTACAAGCCTCTTTGCAAATCAAATCTAAGATCCACCATATCCAAGTTAGGGCCTTCTAGTACAAAAAAATAATCTTTTGAAGCCTCACTCCTTGTAAGTACTTCCGATCTCTCTACACCATATGATAAATTCCCTTATATCAAGAGAAGTACCCCAAAGTTAGAGAGGAGAAGAATAAACAAAAAATTTGGATAATATAATGATATTACTCATGAAAATTTCAAATAAGATTCATTAAAGCTTCAAACATGGGTAAAAGCACAATCCCGTGTCACACTTTATAAGGGAACCAACCAACAACAAAAAAATTTCTAAACTTCGACCACATAAAAGTGGTCTTTATGTTTTGAATTTCAGAATGATGTAAACTAATGAAATGTAGAACTTTTGATGAAGTTTATTCTTGTAATATTTTAGATTTTAAAAAAAATTGTTTTCATTACTTTTTTTATCAATTTAAGGAAAAAATTTGGAATGTTGAAAATTTCAGAAAAAAGTGATTTCATGAGCTGTCAAGAAATAAATTGAAAAATACTTCATTTCTCCCTAATTTTTTTTATCCAAATAGATAACTTCAATATCTTGTGCATGGAAAAAAATCAAATTTTGATGTATATTTTTCTCGTAATAACGTTTAAAGTCAAACTTGTCATAATTTGATAGTTTTCATGGGCTGTCAACTATTGTCTATTTTTTAAATCATTTTCAAAAAAAAAATTATACCCTTTTGAAGAAGACTCTCTCCTCTTGTGCCCCATATAATCTTTATTTTTTTTAATATGTTTTACTTTTAAAAAAAAAAATTCTAATTAGCCTATTTTTTATCTTTAACAACCTACTTGCATTATTTTAAAAATAAAATATATTAAAACTAATCATTTTTTTTTTAAAATTACATATTCAGATTCACCATCCGAGCTGTACAAAAGGGGATTTTTTTTTTTCAAAACATCTTTCTTACTAAACAAATACTTAGCTAAAGTTGAAAGTTTAAGAAAATTTCAAAAAAAGCTGAGTTAGCTGCCAACTAGGATGCCACATAGACAGTTTCGGTAAAAACCTCACACATTAAAAAAGCCAATTTCAAAGCGGGAAAAGAAAATTTTGATTTTTGGGATTTGGGCGAAACTTATTTGGCTAAAACCTGTGTGCCACATAATAGGCCATGTGGTTTCGGTCGAAACCTATTTGGCCAAAACCTCTCCACCTGAAAATATTTCACTCAAAACTATTTATTTGGTCGAAAGTGTGACACAAATTTGTGCTTTTTTTTGATGCATAAGAGTTTATTTATTTATAATCAGAAAATTTCAAAATAACAAGCGTCTGCTACACAAGAGAGAGAGTTAACGGAAAAACAAAGAAACCAGCCCTCTTGGGCCACCAAAAAAGCTGAACCAAGAGTTTAACAAACATTGAAAACAACTAAAAATTGATGATTGAAACCACTGCAAATTTAACAATACTAGCCACTAAAATGGAAAAAATATGCCAAAGCAACCATGACCAGATCGACCCAAAAAAATACCCCTATTCTGAAAGAACTAACCCCAACTTACAAGAATTTTTTTAAAATTACAAAATCTCTGAAATCCTCCTTCCAATCTTCTTTTTCCACCGTCATCAGCCTAAAAACCCTCTTTAGAAAGATAATGGCAACTACCACAATTGCCCTATGCCGCATCAATCCCATACCCTGCAATCTAAAAGGAACAGGTAGATTTTCACTGTGTCCTTTGAATGAACCTACTCCACATCACAAGGATGAGGGAAACCTCTTCCTTCTAACACCACATGAAGCACCTCATCAACGCCTTCGAACAAGTCCTCTTTGAATAGCTTCAATAGCAATTTCTTAGCCTTGGCCTTCGACTCCAAATTATCAAGTAGAGAGGCAAAGAAGTGAGATGAGATATGAAAATTATCTCTCCCATACTCCTTAGCCTCCAAATGTCCCTTTCCCAACACCATCTTCACCTCCACAAGCACCAATGGATCATACTTCACCAAGATCCATTTGAAACGTTGGTCAGTGACTTCCCTAAAAGAAGCCTGTCTCGTTGATGAGCACAGGGATATTGGTGTGTCCGTGCCAAAACGAACGAGGCTCGCAACAAAAACCTCCACTACAAATTTTGTACTCTTCGCCATACTCAAACTTCTTTTAGAGACACTTGATAGAAGGGAATGCAAGAAACCACATGCTTCTCACCTAAGAAGAAAATAATATGGAAGAGAGCCAAGTGAACCATAAAAAACCTAGGTTCCAAAAACGCCGCCACCCCTTCAAATCATACCAACTCTCATTAACCAAGATGTCATTCCAAAAAAACAAGCACAAAAATCATAAAAAACCATCATAAAAGAATTTTGTGGCTAGCAAAAAATTGACAAAGCCCGTACTTCCACCTTTAAGGCAACACCAATGCTTGCCACCCTATCATCCAATTTGCCACCTTATGCATGACTTCTGCCTGACGAATGCCACTGTGGCATACATGCCACCTCCCTCCGCCTTCCTGGAGACACAACTTTGTGCTTTTACCCACATACATTTTAAATTTTTTTTAGAATAGACAATAGATTAGAATTTGTAATTAGATTATAATAAAAAAATTCCTAAGGAAAGTAGTTCACATTGTTATTAATTCTTAGTTAGATTAAATTTATTATTACTTTTTAGTATATTAATTTAGGTTTACATTTAATTATGTAGTTATCTTGAGAAGCCCTCAATCACAACATGAGGCAATCCAATTCATCATTTCAACATATAAAAATTGAAATAAAAAATTGAAAACATTGTTTAAATTGCATTCAAATATCATACTTATTTATTTGGAAGTAATAAATTAGATTATATTTTATTTCAAGCAATAAAAAAAATAAAGACTAGAGTTTATTCACATACATTTAGATTAATTCATTTAGGAACTTTGTTATTACTCTCAAAAAACATAAACAAGTGAGAGCCTTTGATAACAACACAAGGCATCAAACATAAATAATAAACCAAGAAAATGTAATCATTTACACAAAACAAAATAAAATGAGTGAAATTTGAACAAAAGTAAAAATAAAATTTCAAATAATATTCAAAAAAGAAAAAGAAAAAAATTATGCTAGAACTCTCCTCTTAATAGTTTTTCATTCCTTTACACCATTCAAATTTTCATGCTCGATGTGATCTAAAATTAAAAAAAACTAGATTGAGGTAGTTTTAGATGAAATTAAAGAAAACTTTTTGATACAAGAAATGCCAACAAAATAATAGGCTCAAGAACAAGTGGAGATACTTAGATAAATTCAAGAATCCAACAAAAGAAGATGTGCAATATAATATTTTTGTATAAGATAATTCACATGCTTGGAACTAATAGAACTAGAAGAATGTAGGTTCAACACTTTCCATCTCTTCACCCAATATGAGCTCAATAGTATTAGAGCTAGTGATTCACCCAAGCAAATTAGAGTTACAACTAAACACCTTTCCAAAGGTTTAAAAGAGAACACCGGGCACAATACCAAGAGCCCCAAATGTAACTCCACAAATAAACACCATATTCCATCAAGCATTCCTCCCTCATGAAGTGAGTGGTCAAGGGGTGTGATCCCCATTCAAAAAAAAATAAAAAAATAATTATCCATAAGACTTTATTTTTCTATGAAGACAGTAGTCCATTAGATTCTCCCTTGATTAAAAAGCTTTTACCATTAGAGAAAGAGTGATTCAGTTCACACCATTATCAAGGGTGCAATGGATGTGCCATTTTGAGTCTTACTCATTCATGTTGTGTAGAAGCGACTTAGAAAATTTAAAGTTCACAAATGATATTGACATGCAATCTACTCATGGGAGGATCTAGTGGTGAAAAATAATAATGATGATGCCAAAGACACATTATCAAAGACTATAAGTAAAATTGATAAGAGGCATAATTGAGGCTCTAATATTACCAACTCGCTGTCGACCTTAGACTTGTTTCTATACACAATATGAATAAGAAAACCAAATATATTAATTTCAACAATGATTGCAACAATTTCATTCTTCTATAGGGTTTTCCTGGGTAAGTGCACAAAGATGGGGGGCCAAAAAGGGGTCTTAAGTGGCCACTGTTTTTTTGGAATCAGTAAATACTGACCTTGGATGAGAAATTGAGGATAGCTACACTCAAAATTTTAAGATACAACAAAAACAAGGGTCGTAGTGCTTTGAATCTACTTTCTAAACTACTATTTTTTTTTTTTGAAAATGGTAAATATTAAGGGGTTCAACAAAGGGAGCCACACAAATTGGTCTTATTTTTTTCAAAAAACGTAACATAGCGTTTGTTGTGGATCCCCTAAAATATTAAAATTTTTAAGTATTTTTAAAATCACTTTAGTGAAAAATTAGCTAACAACATGTAGTTTATGCTCAATTTTATTGATAATTTTTTAATGAATATATGATTTTATACTAATTTTCAAAGTGGACACATCTTAAAAAACATAAATTTGATCGTGCTACCCCTATAGTTTTTGAAAACTTTAAATCGAAAATCATTTTTTTCAATAAATGTAGAATGGAGTCTAGTTTATAAGAAAACAATTTATTGGAAATTTCAACAAACGATTAAAAAATAAAGTAAAAAATACCAAACATCAAGGTTTTTGAAAAAAAAAAGATACACCAACAAAAAAAATTAATGATGAAAGCCTTAACATAGTCAAAATGTGAAAAAAATTACATCGTTAAATAGATAAGAGAGAGCTTAACATTACCTAGATTTTTATTTTACTGACCATGAAACATGTGCAAACCTGATGGTTAGCACAAACGAGATTATGTGAACTTTTGTGGAATATGAAAAACCACATTTTTGGGCATTGGAACAGAAGTCCAAGCCTTTGGGTTGGAAATACAAAGAAAATCCAAGCCAAAAGATTGGGGATTCCTAAGGCAGGAAAAAATATGAGTGCGTTATAATGCGCTCGTGTTATTTGAATGCATTGACAAAAAATGCTCATGTTATGGTCTGTATTAAAAAAAATTCTCTTTATTTTTCTTTATTGTCCTTATGTTTTGGGGAAACTATATACATAAAAATATAAGTTTACATTTACATATGGACATTTAATTTCTTATACTTTAAGTTATCTTTCATGTATAGTTTTAGGATACATTTTGAGAGAGGTTTAGATCTCTAGGAGTCATAATGAAAATTATAGTTTTTGGAAGATCTTATCATTTTTTAGACTTAGTCAAATTTAGCAATCAACATGTCAAATTTCAATAATCAGGAGGTCAAATTTCAATAGTCAACATGTTGTATCATCTTTCTCTCTCACCCTCTCATTCGCTCTCTACTCTCTATCTCTCCTCTCCTTCCCTCTCTCTCTCTCACTTCCTCTCTTCCCCCTCTTTCTCTCTCACTCTCTCCTCTCTCTCACCTCTCTCTTTCTCACATGCACCTCTATCTCCTCCTTCCCTCTGCCTCCCTACCTCCCCTCTCTACTTCTCTATATATTCCTCTCTCTCTACCTCTCCTTCCCTTTATACTTATCTTTATGTACTCTCTCTCTCTTCCCCCTCTTTCTCTCTCACTCTCTCCTCTCTATCTCACCATTCTCTCTCTATCTCCCTCCCTCTCTCTCATTCTCTCTAACCCACCTCTTTCTCACTCTCTCACTCAAAAAAACACACACACCTCTATTTCACTCCCTAACTCTCCCTCCTTGCTTCCCTCTCTACTTCTCTTTATCTCTCTTCTCCCTCCCCTTATTTTTGTCTCTCCTCTCAGTATCTCCCCTTGTTCCTCCCCCATATTTCTCTCTCACTTTCTCCTCTCTATCTCACCATTCTCTCTCTCTCTCTCACACACACACACACACACACACACACACACAAACACACACACACACACACACACACACACACACACCTCTATCTCCCTCCCTACCTCTCCCTCCTCTCTCCTCTTTACTTCTCTCTTTGTCTCCTTCCATCTCTACTTATCTTTATCTCCCCTCTCCATCTCTATACCTACCTAGATCCCTCCATCACTCTCTATCTCACCTATGTATCCCTCCATAGTACCTCTTTCCCTCTCTACTCTCTATCTCTCCTATCCCTCCCTTTACCTACATCTCTCTCTTTCTCTCTCTCCATCTCTCCCCCCTCTCTCCCCTCTATATCTCACCACTCTCTGTCTCTCACTCTCACTTCCCTCCCATATATATCTCTCTCTCTAGACTCTCTATCTCACCTATCCCTTTCTACCTCTCCCTCCCTACCACCTCCATCCCCCCTCTCTCTCATTCTCTCCTTTGCTCTCTACTCTCTCTCTCTCTCATACTCTCTCCTTCCATATCTACTCTCTATCTCTCCTCTCCCTCCCTCGCTCCCTCCCTTCCCCCCTCTCTCCCCTCTCTTTCTCTCTCACTCCCTCCTCTCTATATCACATCTCTCTCTCTCTCACTCTCACACACACACCCATCTATCTCTTCCCTACCTCTTCCTCCCCCCTCCCCTTTTTAATTCTCTCTATCTCTCCTCTCTCTACCTCTCCTTTCTTGTCTACTTATCTTTATCTCCCCTCTCCCTATCTCTACCTACCTCTCCCTCCATCTCTCTCTCTCTCTATCTCACCTATGTCTCTCTCCCTACCTCTTTCCCTATCTACACTCTACACTCCTCTCCCACCCTCTACAAGTACCTCTCTCTGTCACTCTCTCCCTCTCTTCCCCCCTCTCTCTCCTCTCTCTCACCTCCCTCTCTCTCTACCTCTCCTTCCCTCTCTACTTATCTTTATCTCCCTTTTCCCTCTCTCTACCTACCTCTCCCTCCATCACTCTCTGTCTCTCTTTCTATCTCACCTATATCTCTCTTCATCTCTCTCCGTCTCTCTCCCCTTCTTTCCCTCTCACTCTCTCCTCTCTATCTCACCATTCTCTCCCTCCCTCCCTCTCACTCTCTCCTCTCTATCTCACCATTATCTCTCTCTCCCAATCCCTCCCTTCCTCCCCCTCTTTCACTCTCTCTTCTCTATCTCACCATTATCATCTCTCTCTCTCTCCCTCTCCCACCTTCTCCCTCATTCTCTCTCTCTCTCTCTCTCATTCCCTCTCTACTCTCTATCTCTCATCTCCCTCTCACTCTCTCTCCCCCTTCCTCCCCCATCCTCCTCATTCTCTCTCCCCCTATGATGGTTGAGGGTATCTAGGGTTTAGTGATAGTGTTCAAGGTTGAGGGTATAAGGTTAAGTGTATAGGGTATATCAATGGAAACATGATATTTTATCTCTTTGATGTCCCATTCTAGAATGGATTGTAGTGAGATAAGTATTGACATACCATGTTGTGGTTAACATTTGATAAAGCACTCAAACATTCTAAGCATGCATTCCCTTACACTATCTAATTTACGATATTTTATTTTCTTCTCTAATTGATTTTCCACCATGTATCCTTAAATTCATTAAAATTATAAAAGGGTTCATATTTTATTTTAGTGAACTAGGCCCATAAAATTGTAGTAATCATGAATGAAACTCATCAATCACTTAGGTCATAAGAAAATGATATTTTTTCATTTTTCTAGATATTATGAATGATCTCAAGAGGTATAAAGATTAAAGATGAGTTGCATTCTTGGGAATTGGTTTTATGTGATGTTTTCCTAGTATTTATTGTTAGAAAATCCAAGATCACCTGCATGCAAGATGGATACCTGTCACATGCAAAAGATATGAAGAACCAAAGAAGATGTTCTGTAAACCTCAAAGTGTAAAAATGCATTAAGAGAATCAATTATTACAAAGAGATCAATCCTTATGAAGGAGATCAAGAAACCCTAAAAGGGAAACCCTAAATGAAACCCTAGTGTGCACACTTAATAATTAATAATTAATTAATTATTAATGTGCCTAAGCTTAGCTTAAGTAACAAAGAGGAATAAGTGACTTAATTAATTAATCAATATGATATAATTAATTAAGCATAATAACTTATTACTCTAACACCCCCCCTTAAGATGAACTTAGGAAGAAGTTAAAACACTAGAATAAGATGCATGAAAGCAAAGATGGGTCCCGACAACTAGGCCTGATCAGGTACCCATTTACAAATGCAAGAATGGAGTAGAGAAGGAAAAACCCAGTGGGAAAAAACCCCCCTACAATGAGATGATTGCTGCAAGAAGCATTGGAAGAACTCTATAGAGTAACACTGGAACTTGATACTGGCAAGCAAGGAAATATTCTTCTGTATACTACTAAAACCGGATGAGAGTCACTGATTGACTCAAGGAATCATGATAAAGCAACAGAAGACCTGATGCCACAGAACACTCAAAAACTCCAAACAGGAACAACTCTAGAAGCTATGAAGCAACAAGCAATTATTTAATGATGTATTACTAAAAAAGAAGTGCAAAGATGCAAGATGCACTCTCCCAACTGCCAAAACATCCAAGTAATCGCCAAACAACCCATCGGCCAAATATAGACTAAGTGATCAACTTGGGATAGATATATAAAAAAGTGCATGGACAACAACATAGAGCTCCTCGATACCTTTCCCATGCTTCAAACGAGGTGAAAAAAGGACATCGTGGCAAAAATTTATGAGCTCAGAAGCATAAAAAGTACATTTGAATTCAAACAGAAATAAATGTAGGAAAATAGAAAAATACTATAAA
This sequence comes from Sequoia sempervirens, assembly GCA_007258455.2. Taxonomy (NCBI): domain Eukaryota; kingdom Viridiplantae; phylum Streptophyta; class Pinopsida; order Cupressales; family Cupressaceae; genus Sequoia; species Sequoia sempervirens. The sequence goes on along the minus strand of VDFB02322235.1, from coordinate 368,887 downwards.
ATAAACTACACCAAATGAAAGTGCTTGGAACCAGCTTTCGAACGATATCTTGTTTTCCTGATTTCGATACCGTATGCCCAAGTTATGCCAAAAACAAAAAAATTGCTCCTTTAGGGCAAAGAGTGGCCGTACGGTCGTTGACGTCATGCTGACGTCAGCGGTTCATGAGCATAAAATTGACGGCCGTCTGGCCGTCGCAGCAAAAAATCGGCCCCCTACAAAAAAATTTGGGCCCCTAGTCTTATGGGCGACCAGGGGCTGGCGGGCTGGTGCTGGGTGGCCAGGCGGGGGTTGGGCGCATAGCGCCCGGTCCCCCATGTGACCGCGACCTTTGCATAAGGAGCCCGTCGGGGGCTGGAAAGTGGAGCCACCAGCGGCGGTGGCTGCTTGGCGGCTGCCTGGTGGCCCGCCGGTGGTGCGAGTGATCTGTGTGGGTAGGGCACCATTTTCACAAAAAAATCATTTTTTTTTTAAATTGTTCAAAAAACGGTGCTTTGGAATGCATGCTGGGGAGGCCGTACGGCCCTCCAAACAATTTTTTTTTGCCTCCTGGATCAACTGCACCAAAATCGACGATTTGACAGGCATTTCTAGGGTTTTGGGATGCTGCGAACGCGATGGTAACGTCTGTTTGAGCCCATAGTGTCCCAAAAAAATAGCTACCCCTAGATCTTGTAGAAAAGATGCCTGTGGAAACCCTTGCACTTGAAACTCACAGAGAGGCCATATCTTCAGATCATGAACAGGCAGCTGTAGGTCTGGAGCTCTAATACCATGTTAGAAAATCCAAGATCACCTGCATGCAAGATGGATACTTGTCACATGCAAAAGATATGAAGAACCAAAGAAGATGTTCTGTAAACCTCAAAGTGTAAAAATGCATTAAGAGAATCAAATATTACAAAGAGATCAATCCTTATGAAGGAGATCAAGAAACCCTAAAAGGGAAACCCTAAATGAAACTCTAGTGTGCACACTTAATAATTAATAATTAATTAATTATTAAGGTGCCTCAGTTTAGCTTAAGTAACAAAGAGGAATAAGTGACTTAATTAGTTAATCAATATGATATAATTAATTAAGCATAATAACTTATTACTCTAACATTTATCCCTCACATCTTTTAGTAGGAGCTTAAATGAAATGGATTAATCAAACAATATTAAACCCCTTCTCATAAGTCATATAGATCCTAAAGTGGTGTGCCCCACTCTTGACCCATAATTCTAGAAAGATCTCATATCTTCAATCTTCATAATTTTAGTTATCTTATTTGATATTTTAAATAATTAATTCCCCACACTAATCAAACATCACAACCTTGTAGTTATTATTCATATTCTTTACTACCCATTTTTAAAGCTAAATTTGAACATTTTTGTTTGTATGTTTAATGTGATGTACACATAATAGAATTGTCATATCTAGGAATATAACGTACCTTGCCAAAGTTTGTATTTCCAATAGAATTTTACATTGCATAATTTCTTATTTCATCCTAGAATTATGGACTGCAATATTATGAGGAGGGTATTTTAAACTATATCAATGCTAGAATTCCTTAAATCCTTAGCTCATATATCATATGAAGTCTACTTTACCTTCAACAACCCCTTCTTTGGTCCTATCTTATTTTCACAAAATATGGTTAATTTAGGGATTAATAGATCTAAGTAGATTATATTTGTTATTACGTACATTGATATGGAATTTAATTTGTAGCATAGGTGTAGATTAGAAGAGCTGCAAACTATGCCTTTGTGAAAGCAATCATAGGTATCAACAATACAACTTCCTTATGTGTTGGAAATGCCTTGGTATATCTATATACAAAATTTTGAAGAATAGGAAAGGCACATGAATTATTTGATATATGCCTCAAAGAGACGTGGTCTCATGGATAGCAATTTTGTTACTTTCAAAATTTTAAATTGTACAATCAAAATTTCCATAAGCTCCATACATGTACTCAAATTCTCATTAGATTGCTAGGCATAATAGATGGCCAACCTAATCATGATTAGCTCCTAGATTTGCACTTAACATATGGTTCAATGCATTCATAGGCCCCACATAACTTTTGTGTGACATTTATGAGGCACACTCATTTGTTTCAACCCATTTTTTGTATAGGTTTGGATTACACTAGAAAATATGAACTTCTTTGTGCTAGATACTTGTTTTTTGTTCACTACAACCACTTAAATATTTAATGGATAGTATGAAATATCCAAGAGGTGAATTTTTAATAATAAGAAGCTTTCCAAACTTGGGAGCTAGTTTGGAATAATAACTTAGAGCTACTTATAAAGCAACAACTCTAAAACTAATTTAAAATAGTAACTCAAGAGCCAAAAAAATCACAGTGAATACTTGAAAGATGGAATTTGAGAGCTATAAAATCTTGGGAGCTAGAACTTTGGAGTTGAACTTTAGAGCTTAACTATCCAATCTTTCATTTGTTGTATTGAGATCAAATGATTCCATAACATCATTTATTATTAAGTGTTATGTTTGGATGAGCATTGCAACACTATTAGGTGTATGCATTGATAGTGCTTTATACATATGAAAAAGTAACTTCTTTATATAGTTATTTTAAGTTGCTGCAATATTTATTATTAGGTGTCACACATGTACTTATCATTGTCTTTTGTGTTATGATCCATCCCCAAGTTTTTACATAGTGGCTAGTTGAGTTTGGAGCATGTCAAGGTAATTCTATCCATGATATAGTTCTCTCCAATTATCATATCATTTATTATTAAGTGGTATGCATGTGGAAAGTTTATTTTGATTTTCCACATCATTTATTATTACACGGTATGTATGTATAATGCTTTATACATATAACAAACTAACTTATTCATATGATCTTCCCCACTTTATTATGTATTTACTTTGGTATCTAACTTAAATTATGTATATAAGTTATTCTTATATGATTCTCTAAACCTTGAATTCTTTATTGAGAATTTCTTCATAAAATTGATACTCATGGTAACTATAGGTCAAGGCTTCTTCTCAAAATAAACTTTCTTGAAACCAATGCTCCTAGATATGGATCTAAACATGAAAATTTGACTTTACGAGTTTGATGATTTGATCACAAGAGCTTTATTTCAAGGAGGTCAAATCCCTAAAATTTTAGAGAGACTTAGAACTAAATGATATTTTTATATACTTGTAAAAAGATATGGTAAGAATCTCAATAGAAATACATGTATGTAGATTATAATTCACAAATTTAAAAAATTATTAAGAAAAATGTTTATATGTACTTGATTTGTTCATATATTATTCTCTAATAGATAGGGTATAAATATTTTCTACCAACATTCTTATTGTTGCTTCAATATTTAATGGATTCTCATATGTTATATAGATTCTAAAATATTGTGTCATACTCCCAACCCATAATGTTAGACAATTTCATTGACATGTCCTAAATCTTGAATTCTTTATTGAGAATTTGTCTCTTCATTAAATTGATACTCATGTTAAGTATAGGTCAAGACTTCTTAGATTAAACTTTCTTGAAACCATGATTCTTGAACTCGGTCTTAATAAGAAAATTTGAATTTATGAATCTTTAATGATTTGATCACAAGAATTTATTTCAAAAATGTCAAATTCCTAAAATTTCACACAAAGACTTGAAATTAAATGATATTCTTACACACTTAAACATGAAAAGATATGATAAAATTTGAATAAAATACAAAATGAATGTAAATTATAATTCAAATTAAAAAATATATTTTTAAAAAGTTTATATATACTCTAAGGTGTTCTTATATTGTTCTCTAACAAATTATATTTTATATATACTATATTATAGAATTAAAATTATTTAAGCTTTTTAATAATTTTAAAACATAATTATAATTAAAAATTAGGTTTGGGATTATATTTATAATTATAATTAAAATTATATAATTTAAATTAAAATGATAGTTTTTTTTGTCTACTTTTAAATCCACAACAAATACTTAAATTACAACACTAAAAAAGAATGTACTTTTATTCTATGACACCTATTTATTATCCTTTTATTAATAGAATTAAATAGAAAATATTTATAAAAAAATTGAATTTAATTCTACTTATTTGAAAACTGTGACAATTCAAAATTGACCCAGAGAAAAAAGATGTACCTCATTAAGAGCGGGGCCACCATTTTATTGATGTGATTTCACCGACAAGAAGCAAAGCCCTTTTCTGGCTTGCCATTTCCTGCAATTTTCGTGGGGAAGAACTTTAAGCAGAATAGATAGAGCAACCTATAAACTTATGACGTTTCATGATATTCCAAGTTTGTCAAGATAGACAACCCATGCATCTTCAAGACTTTTTTCGAAGGAGCTTGGAAGTGGGCACCTTCAGTTATGACGATAATTATGTTTGATGTTGAGGGTTGGCACCTTCACAACAACTAGGCCAGATATAATGTATGGAGTTAGTTTGATTTCTAGATTCATGGATGCACCAAAGAATTCACATTGGCAAGCAGGAAAAAGGTTATTAACGTACATTGCAGGAACTTTGAATTATGGTATATTGTATTCTACTTCAGATAATTTTCAGTTGGTTGGATACACAGATAGTGATTTTGCAGGAAGTATTGATGACAAAAAGAATACATCTAGATATGCATTTCATCTTGGAACAAGAATTGTGGCATGGGCGTCAAAGAAACAACCAATAGTGACAATCTCATCAGCAGAAGCAAAGTATGTAGCAGGTACATCAACAGCATGTCAAGCAGTTTGGATGTGTAGAATCTTGAAGGATCTAATGCATGAGCAAGAGGAGCCTACTACAATCTATTGTGATAACAAGTCCACCATTGCACTATCAAAGAATCATATTTTTCACATGAGGACAAAACACATTGACACTAGATATCACTTCATTCGAGAATTGGTCAACAATGGAGAACTCATTCTACAACATTGCAGATCAAAGAAGCAACTTGTAGACATATTCACAAAGGCGTTAGCACAAGAACAATTTGAATATTTGAGAAAAATATTAGGCATTGTAAATATTTATGTAATTAGTTGATAGTAGAAATTAGGGGGATTGTTGGAACTATCTAGTAATTGCTACTGCCTTCATCTCCTTCAACCGTCTGCATTAAATTCTTCAACTACACCACTGTCCACAATAAATCCTCCATCCAGAAATATCGACAGTCAATGATCACGTTTTTCTGTCTGCATTAAAACACTCATCTAGAATGTCTGCGATAAGAGGCAAGAAAGAAATGTGAGCAAATTTCTGAGACTTCTGTATTGTTCTAAAGACAATTTCTGGAGACTTCGGTATTGTTCTAAAGGCCTCTATAAATAGAAGCAATTGTAATCGTTTTGATTCAAGGGAGCAATAAAAATCGAGTTTATTGTGCCGTAGCACATTGTCTTCTATACTATGTTTTGCCTCTGCCCACATCATTTCTGGCCTGCCATTTCCCGCAATTTTCGTGGGGAAGAACTTTAAGCAGAATAGACAGAGCAACCTATAAACTTACGACGTTTCATGATATTCCAAGTTTGTCAAGACAGACAGCTCATGCATCTTCAAGACTTTTTTCGAAGGAGCTTGGAAGTGGGCACCTTCAGTTATGACGATAATTATGTTTGATGTTGAGGGTTGGGACAGCAAATGGTTTATATTTTGAATGATTCAAAGATGTTATTTTCATGTATTAGAATCTGTAGGCCCTCGAATACCATTTCTTTCTTTGATTATTACAGTCCATAATGGTGTTTCCAATCTGTAGGCCCTACAATAATTCAAGCTCTACAATAATGGTCTGTGGAATCTGTAGACCCTTCAAATTCTTACGTTTACTCTACGCTCTTTACAATCCATTACTCTAAATTTCTCAAGTCCTTAAATGGCTAGTTTTTAAATAATCAGATTTAGATCGAATCCAAGCTTATCAAGTCTGTTGTTTTTTTGGTGTGCTTAGCGACTGCATTTTCTCAAGTCCTTCGGCGACTAAATTTTGTCTGCATAGAAACTTCAGAGAGGAATTTTAGCTTCGCTCTTATATTTTTAAAATGGCATCTGTAATTGGAGGAGCTGTTGTCGGAAGAATTTGTGAGGTGGCCGTTCAGATGGCCGTTGAGAAATTAGATGAAGAAGCAAGGTTGGTGGTGAATTTCAGAAAGGACTTCATATGGTTAAACCAAGAACTCAAATCTGTCAGGGGTTTTCTGCAAGATGCTGATCAACAGTTTCATCATAAGGAGGATGTGAGACAATGGCTGGAGAACATTCACGATATTGCCATGCGCGCAGAGGACATCTTTGAGGAATGTGCTGTCGATTCTATATATAGAATCGACGCTCAGTCTTGTGGGTTTAGTTGCAGTCAATGGATTTTTCGCTACAGGATAGGGCGGCAAATTAAAGACATCAAGGACCGCATGGGATCTATTACTGAAAAGGCCAACCAGTTGAAGCTACGTTATGATGTTTTGTCTGCAGATGGAGCATTACCGAGTACATCTCAAAGTGCAACAGTAAACCGGAGGAGATCTAGTCTTTTGCCCAGAGATTCACACCCAGTGGGAATACAGTCCAAAGTTGATGTCATGCTCAGCTTGTTGGAAAACCCAACCTATCCAGTGATTGCGGTAGTTGGGATGGGAGGGTTAGGCAAGACCTATCTTCTTCAGCATGTTTACAACAACATAAAAGAAAGGTACGAGAATTCTATGTGGATTTCAGTCTCTCAGTCGTATTCAATTTCCAAGTTGCAGTGTGTCATAGCCTCCCATTTAAATTTAGATGGGCAAATTAGGGACGGGGGAGATATCTGTAGAGCTGCAGAGTTGATTCAAGAAAAGTTGCAGGGTAAAAGGTGTCTTGTGGTGTTAGATGATGTTTGGGAGGTTAGTAGGGAAGATGATTTGTTAGATAGACTCGGCCTCCCAACCGCAAACAATAGTCCATGCAAAATTGTGGTTAGCACAAGAAGCAAGGATGTTTGTACAAATTTGCATGCTAAAATTTATGAGATGCAAAGTTTGTCAGGTGAAGAGAGTTGGAGTCTCTTTTCTTTCTATGCATTTGGACATAGAGCGCCACCGCAGCAGCTGGAAGAGGAGGGTCGGAAGATTGTAAAGCAATGTGGAAATTTACCTCTTGCTATCAAAACGATAGCAGCGTCTCTGGCCGACACCACAGATCTCAGCAAATGGGAGTCGAAGCGGCATCAACTCGAAAGGGTAGTTACTCCAATTGGTAACCGTGACCCTGTCATGGACATATTAAAATTGAGTTACGACTCCTTGCCTGCACATCTTAAAGCCTGTTTTGCTTATATTTCTTTCTTTCCCGAGGATGAGACGATAGATGCCGAGTATCTCATAAATCTGTGGATTGGAGAAGGATTCATCCCTGCAGGAGAGGAGCAGTGGGATGTGGCATGGGATTGTTTATATCAACTTGCCAATCTCTGTCTGCTTCAACTTTGGGAAGAAATTAGTATTGATTTTGATTTTGATTTTGAATTTTATTTTTTTAAACTAACCAAACATTGCAAAATTCATGATTTATTGCTAGATTTGGCCATCCACATATCGAAAGAAAATAAATGTGCTTTTTCTGTTGAGGAAGCCTCTTCAAATACAAGTGATGGCACTGGCTGCTGTCGAGTTTTACTGGCCAAGAAAGATATAGATGAGAATGCCATCTCAGAGAGGCGTCCTGTTTGTCTCCGTACACTTTCACTGTATCTGAATGAGGGAATTACAAGCACTCCGGCAAACTTGTTTACTGCTATGAGAGGACTGCGTGTTCTGGATTTAAGCTGGACACGCATCTCTACATTGCCTGCGTCTATCGGAAAGATGAAACTTCTTAAATTCTTGAATATAAGAGAGACACAGATTAAGCAGGTACCCAAGTGTGTGAGACATCTGAAAAGTCTCTTGTGTTTTGTTCTTCCTGTTCAAATCGAGAAATTACCAGTCTGGATAAGTGAACTTAAATGTCTTAAGCATTTAGAATGCTGCGGTGTTGATCGCATGCCAAAGGAAATGTCAAAGCTGGTCTCTTTCAGAACAGTGCGAACACAAATGTTGCACCTGTCCACAGAAGAGGATGAATTCATGAGGTTAGAGGATTTGGCCAATATGACTCAGCTTCAGGAACTACGGTTAATTCTTAACCATGAGATGGAGTTGAAGAGGAGGGAAGAAGGGGACTTTGCAAAACTGGTGAAGATGCGTTGTCTGGCACTCACTAATCAGATAAGTATTGAAATGTCGGTCGGATCAGAAGTTGATCTTCCACACATTCCGGAGAATATGAGAGCAATGAAACACATGGAACGTCTTGTATTAGAGAGGTTTGGAGTGCCAACTTGGTTATGCGGTTTTGAAAATCTGAGGGAATTAAGATTATTCCAGTGTGAATGTAGTGATTATCCGGAGTTGCAAAGAATGCCCAATCTAGTGATGTTGTGGATAGGAGGAAATAGGAAGTGCAGAGAATTGCCAAAGGCGTTTGGAAAGACGGGAGGGTTTCCACACCTCCGCTTCTTCATAATTAGGGAATTCGAGGAATTAGAGGAGTTCCCAGAATTAGAGGAAGGTGCAATGGCATGTCTTGAAGAGTTCTATCTACGACATTGTCCCAAAGTGAAGAAAGTGGGAGAGGGATTGCAGCGTTTGGGAAGACTGAAGCTGTTCAATTATTATGGGACGAGTGAAATGATGGAGACTTTCAACGAAGGTGGGGAATATTGGAATAAAATTAAATCCATCAATCCCGAGGTAATTATTAAACCTTAACTCTTATTACCTATATTGTTTTGTGTTTTTATAACATTTAGTAATTTATATTGAAGAAATATCATATTAGAGTTGGGTGTGAGGTTGATGGTTGGGAAGAAGCGCATAGAGCCAAATTTTCTTGTAATGTAATTATAATCATGTATATGACTTTTAAATATTTATTCTGATAATGTATTGTGACATAATGCTATTTAATAATATATTGATATTATTGTAATCTTTAATTTTTATATATTTTTAATTAATGTTATTTTAATTTATTTATGAGTTGTTATAAATTTTAATCATACAAATTTTAATTATTTTTTAATAAATTTTGTACTAAATCAATTAAGGAAGATTTTAAAAAATGGTAGGTAGAATAAAATCAATGATGCCAATTTTTTATGCAATTATTTTAATGTGTACAATATTTATAAAATTTTAATTATCTTGATTCTTTTAATGTATAATTTAAAAGTATAATCAACCAATTTATATTGAATACATAGATATATACAATCAATGATGTCAATTTTTTACGCAGTTATTTTAATGTGTACAATATTTATAAAATTTTAATTATCTTGATTCTTTTAATGTATAATTTAAAAATATAATCAACCAATTTGTTTTGAATACATAGATATATACACAAATTAAATTTGAAAATTATCAAAATAAGTGACAAGTGTTGACATCAATACAAGGTAATTACTTATAATTTATTGATGCCTATATGTTTTATGTTTTTAAAAATAAAGTACTTAATACATTTTTAACTATCCTATTTCTTTATCTTATTATTTTTAATTATTATCATTATTTTTTAAATTAAATATTGATAAATTTATTGTAAAATAAAATAACTTTTTTTAAATGAATTTATTCTTATACATACATAAGTATAAACTAGCCTAGACTAATCAATTTATAATTGAGACTAGATAATTGAATAACAATTTTTATAAAGGAAAATAAACATTCTTTTAGTTTAGTCTAGGCTAATCTAATAAAATGCATATAGGAAAACATGGTTAACCTAAACTAAAATTTATGCATGACATCTATACATTGATATTCTAATAATTTGTAGTAAATTGAATAGTGAATGTAGAATAGAAATAAATGTATTTAGCTCTATAATTAATAAACACACAAAGATTGGTAAATATTTGAATATGGAACACCTTACCATTTCGATTAGCAATGATAGGCTAATAATTAGATAAGAGTTATATTTTGTTCTTATATCGTTCATGGATGAATAATTTGAGAAACAAGTATAATTCCATGAGTGCAAACTTATCTTAAACTTGCAAATGTTATATTTTGTGATCTACAAAATATAGTTCTTCACTTCTCTTGATGTATCTTAACTTCCTTTATGCTTCTTGATATCATAATCTTACAAACTTACCCTTTTTTATTTAAAAAATACATTTCTTCACTTCTCTTGGTGTACCTTAATTTCTATTATACTAATCTAACTAAAGCAAACCTTTTATTGAGCATTGTATGATTATTCTCGAGATAGCAATGATATGTAGGTTCTCATTATACTAGCATAATCTTAACATTCTTTGCATGATAAAATTAATAACATGATTTTATATTAATGATCATTGTTGAAGAGAATGTGTTGAGGATGCATTTATAGGATTTTGAAAGGATGAATGGATGATCTAGACTTGATATTGAATCTTGAGTTAACTCCATCAATTTTGGAGTTAATGAAGAGAAGTGGAAATCATGGAGAAGTTGAGACTTATTTTAATTTTTAATTAATATTTAATGATTATTGAGTTAAGTGAATTGATGAGTGAGTGAACAAGATTGATTGGTGAATTAGGAAGAGGCAAATATTTGCATAAAATACTCAACTAAGTGTATGGAAGAGTTAGTTGATTACATGGATCTATTGATTGATTGCATGAGGAAGTGAATTGAATAGACCAGTGAGTGGAATAATTTGATTAATGAGTTAATTAATCTTGATTCACTAGTTAACTAAATGAGATGGAACTAGAAATTTTAGTTCTTTTTTTAAATGGATAATGTGTGAATTTAAGGTGGAGTTTGATAAAATAATTAATTATTTGATGGATAATAGATGGACAATACTAATTTAATTAATTTATTTAAATGTGGGAAATTAGTTCACTTTAATTAAATAATCAAAATTACTTAACTAAATTGTATTAAAATATTAATGGGTGATAATGAATAGTAATGGATCTTAATGATGGCATATTATAAAATAATAATAGTGGTTCGATAAAATTATTTTAGTGTTTACATTTTTTCCCTTTTTACAAGATGTTCAAAATAACATCGTTTAAAAAAAAAGAACTTAAGAAGAATGGATTAGAAGGGATGAAAAAAAATGATATGCCTTAGTTAGGTGGAGGAATAAGAAACAATTAGGTAGTTGATGATGATTGGACTCGAGATTATTAACCAGAGTGTAGGTATCCTTGAGAGACCATGTAAGGAGAACTAGGAGAAATACATGTGACTTTGACTTGTTTGGAAGCGGGAATGTAGGCAGTCCTTGGGCAAAGAATGCCCCTACGACTTCAAGTCTGTAGGGGGAGGGTCTAGGGGGGATAACTCCCAAAAGTTGGGATTGTTCCTACATGGTTTGACCTTTCCTCCCCTGTAAGCTTTAGTTTGAGGCTGAATGGGTACCAGATGGGTATGAACAAGTTAAGGGAATCTAATATTGTGTATTTAATACATAATATGCTTTTATATAATAAGCGAAGATTGACTACTTTATAATGGGTATTTGATTATATGTATATGACGGGTAAAGTCTATCTCGTGTTGCTTCCATGTATCTCTTATGTGTCTATATAATTCAACTCTATATCTATGTGTTCATGTATAGGCTCATGTATTTGTTGATTGAGGTTGTGATTCATGTTATGTATGACCCACCCAAGAGTGAACCTCGAGGATATTTGAGCAATGAAAGACAATAATTAGATTGTACCAATGATAGATGTCTTGGCTACTGCTAGGGATTAGTCAGCATTCACCTAGTTCACGGAGGTGAAGGTAGTAGGCTGCCTTGGTTATGATACTGTCATAGTAGTTGCATGGGTAGGGACCCATCCATGTAGGTAACATTAATCCGGGGCTAACCGCATATTGAGAGGGTTCACTGGTTATCACTGGTAAGCACAAAAGTGACCGATGTCATGTGTTACTTGGGATTGCGAAGAAGATTTAATTGACAATACCACTAAGGTCACAGGGTGGTATATATTGAGAGCTACTTCTTCATGGTTGGACAGACTTATCACCGGTGGCCTATAGGTGATTGAAGTCAGAATCCACTGGGTTTGGTAGGTTCACTGCTTGGGGAAACCCTTGGGATGGTGGACAGACCCTCGATGTAGTATGGGATGCATTGAATCCCCTCCCAGTTTTTAGACTATATACTTAGCCTTGTGGGGTTAAGGACGAACCCACAATGTAGTATGGGATGCATTGAATCCTCTTCCCATTTGTCCAATGGTGCAGAAGACCAATGGAAATGATGGAGCCATGGTGTAGTGCAAAATGCATCAATATTCGATAAATATGGGATGCATTATGGACATGTGTTAGCCATTATGATGTGTTAGCTAGTGTATTGTGTTAACTAGCCAGTGTGGATGTGATGTATGTTGGATCTCGTTATTGTGCATTTGTGATGTATGGTTAGAGCTTGTCACCGTGTATTTGTAATATATGTTGGAGCCAATCACTAATATAAATGTGATATGTGTGCGATCTAGACATTATTACACTTGTGATCAATGTATGATCCAATCACTATACTACTTGTGATATGTGTATGATCCATACACTATTGCACTTGTGATCGATGCATGATCCAATCACTACTATACTTGTGATTTGTGTATGATCCAATCACTATTGTGCTTGTACCATGTATGAACTAATTAGCTTGTGTATATGGGGGTATGCTCATGACGACCATTGTGTATAATCTTTGAAATTATGGTATGAATGATCTCTTGTGAATATTGTGAATGTTTGTACACAACGTTTAGTAATTATTGGTATGGACCCAACACTTGATGGCAAGATTATTATCATTAGATTATAATTGACTATTTTGATAACTTACATGTACTAAATTAATAGTTATGGGATAAAGGTGAGATAATAGATCTCATACAAGAGGAGGGATTGAACTCCCTCTGTCATTGTGGGGCGAACTATGATGCCTCTGATTCCCACGATGGGATACATAGGTAGGGTCATCATGAACTCTCGAGGCTTAGGTCATAGGTCTAGGAAAGACCTTGTCCTTAGGACCTTACCACCGGTTTGAGTGTAAGTCTATAAATAGTGGTGTTGATTTTGTTTCCACCATGGTGAATGCAAAGCTATTGAAATTAGCACTTCTAATTTATATGGAATATGGGCTAATGCGAGAAGTTGGGTCCACAAAAGCTCAAAAAGTCGAAGTATTTTTGTGGTTTTTTAGAATTTATCACACTTGGACTAAAAATTTGAGGCACTTACACAATGAATCTTTAAAAATTCAGTAATATGAAATTTAGCATTTTGAATCTAGTTTCCGATTATGTAAATTATTCAAATACCCAGATTATAGAAATTAAATTTTGATAGGGATCTAAATAAACCACTTTTTAAAAGTCCCTGTTTTTTTACCATACCATGCACTTGTACGGACACCACTTTTTGACCCAAATAAAAGTATTTTGCTAATTCCTTTTGGGGAAAGAGAGCTAACAACATGAAGATTGATGAGAATTTTTTTTGTAATTTTTTGTTGATTTTTTTTTATTGAATTTTTATTGGCCTTAATTGCTATTTCTAAAAATCAACGTGTACAAACAACATAATTGGACCTAAACTAAACATTTTTTGAATTTTTTTTTTATTGTGTAGAGAATTGTCTGAAGATTGATGCCATATAATTTTTTTTACAAGAAACTTAACCAAACAAAAGTTATTTAAAAACAAAAAAACCTGATATTTCAAGTTTAAGGCTTAGTTTGCTTAGAAATTAATTAAAAAATAACAAACATAATCCAATCTTAATAAAAATTATATATTCAAAAACTTGACATTGTGTTCTCTAATGGGTTTTAATTTTATAGATTGATTTAGAAAAAAGTCCATCAGCCATATTGCCAAAGTTGGACATTCTTAAATCTACCTTAGTTTTTTAGTTGTAGGTCAAAGGCTAAGATTCAAATTGCCAAGTCTTTCTTGAGCCTAAAACCAAGGCTACATGTGGGTTGGAAATTCAATTTTTAAATAACACGTACGCGTTATTTAAATGAAATGCGCACACATTTCATAACACATACACGTTATCTATTTATCCGTTAGGTAAAGATAATGTGTCGTGTTCCTAAAATAGTATGCGTATGCGTTTCTTATATATAGCTATTTTTTCTTAATTTGGAAAATACTGATAAAACACATTTTTCTTGCAACATTCCTTTTCTGTAGCATGGTCTGAAAGCGCTATTTTCTGTGTTTTTTATTGAAAATTTGTCTTGTGTAGGGCATATTCTATTCAAATTGTTGGAAGAGACAAGTGCAGGTTGAATTTTTTTAAGTGGAATCAAGTACAAGAACATTTTACAAGAAGATTTAGAAAAAGAGAACTTTTAGATGTATTCATGACATTTTTGTACTTCAAAGTTTATAGAAGAAAGGATCTTCATACTACATAGTTTTATTTGAATATTTGAAGGAGATGGAAATTTGAAAATAGGGTACTTGAATCATTTTTTTGTCATCAAAGAGGGTTTGGTAACCATGGGATCGAAGAAAAGACAAAGAAAAAAATGTAGAAATTTAATGACACCCGAAGAAATTCAAAAAAATAAAGAAATGGAGGCAAAAATACAAAGGGATAGAAGAGAAAGGATTCGTCAAATGAAAAATTTGGAAGTATCTAGTTCCATGAATGTTGAAGAGGAAGCCATGAATGATGAAATGAATGTAGATGATGCAAATGTAGAGATGGTGAATATGGAAGAAAATGCAATTATGGAGACAAACCCAACTATGCCTTCAACTTCAACTTTGAATGATATGGAAATAGTACCTATGCAAAAAACTTCAGGTATGTCTTCAAATCCACCTCCCAATGATATGGAAAATACACCTATTCAAGCAATCTATCCAGGTATGTTTTCAAACCCAAGTCTTGATAATATTGATCTTGCTTGTTTAGATGAAGTTTGATACACCATTGATGATATCAATAATTCTAGGGTTGAAACAATGCAAAAACAAAAAAATGATGAAATTATATCTTATGAGAGTGCAAATGAGAATGAAATCCCTCATATTGATGAAAATGAAAATGAAATCCCTTTTACATTTGAAAATGAAAATGAAACCCCTTGCGTGAATGAAAATGAAACCCTTTGTATGGATGAAAGTGAAAATGTTTTTTTTACAATTGAAAAAGATGTTGTAGATAACCTTCGTGTTAAAGTTTCTTGGAGACAAATTAGAACTTATGGAAATAGAATATATAAAATGTTTTTTTTTTATAGAAAGAAATTAGGATTCCAATGTTAACTCATGGTGCAATTGATGAGAATGTCAAAAATGAGAAAAGTGATGAAAAAATTAGGTATTTTTGTAAAACCAAAAAAGAAAGATGATTCTGTAGAACAAGTCATATCTAGTGTTGCTAATGCTATTGATTTTATAGGTAAGAAAAATTTATCTAAAGATAAGAATGTGGCTCGTCATGCAATAACAAATGCTCTAGTTGATAAAGCAATTTCAAATAAAATAATGTTAAGTAAGATTAGTAAATATATAAAAGTAAATCCTAAAACTTTGAAAAGAGCTATTAAAAGAAGAGAAAGTATTGAAAATGATCCAATTAATCAATGTTGGAGTTTTAGTGGTAAACTCTCAATATTAGACATGAAATTAACTAATGAAATTAAATCTTTAATCGATAAATTTTGGCATGATAATACAAGAGTATCACCTAACATTAGAGATGTCTTAAAATTAAGGGTGGGTTCCAAATTTCATGAAACTCATCCAAAGCATCTCTTAGATATGACTCAAAATAAATTATATAATTTTTTTTTAGATGCTTCAATCTTACCATTGAATATTAACATAAGTCAAAGATCATTTGAAAAGTGTAAACCTTGGTATGTTAGAATTAATAAGCAATGAATCTCTTGTTGTTGTAAGACTCATGTACAATTTCATTATTATTATGATATTTTTCGATATATACGATTCACTTTGCATGCTAACCAAATTATGTAGGATATTTGTGGTATTAATATGCCACCTGAAAGAATAATTTTTTTTATAGCAGGTTCGTTTTGTGAACCCTCTAATGGAAACTTATTTTATTTAAAATCATGTATTTCTAGAGAATACAATAGATGTGGTAACTTTTCATTATTAGGAGAATGCATGCATGAAAGTAGTTTAGATAAATTTGGACAACAATTAGTGGATGTAAAAAAAATTAAAAATGTTGAGTATTCTTTAAAAGATGGAAAAACTAGAAAACTTTGTGAGCTAATTGTGGAAAAATTTAGTGTGCATGAATTTATTAAAGAATTTAAAGATAAGATTGTACTTAAATATGTTCAACACTCTTAGTATGCTCATTGGCTTGATAATCAATTTTGTTTATGTAAAAACACATTCCCAATTGGAACTATATTGTCAGTTGTTGATTTTGCTGAAAATTATACTCTTGCTCCACAAGAAGAAATTCAATCACAGTATTATAATTAAGTGCAAATAGCTATATTTTTTCATATTGTTTATAGACATGCAGATGATAGTAGAGAAGATAATAGAATTTTTTTGAGTGAGTACCATTTTTATGTAAGTGATAATAAATTGAATTCATTTGAGTTTTTTCAATATTGTTTTGATATATTTTATAAAAACTTAAAAGAGAGGAATTCAAATGCTAGAACATCTCAGATGGTCAAATAATTGCACAGGTCAATTCAAAAATGCTAGAATGTTTTATTGGTTATGTAGAATTCATAAGGAAAATAATATCTAGCACATATGGAGTTTTTTTGAAGATGGTCATGGTAAGGGAGAACATGATGGAGCAGGTGCATGTGTGAAAAAAGCTCTTGCTAGAGAGCAACTAAAATTTGAGGATGCTACAAAATTTAGAGATGCACGTGTAATTGTAGATTGGCGCAATACCAAATTATCTACAAAAACAAGTGAGCTAAAAAATTCGACGCTTCTTTTGGTTATTTGAAGAAAATGATATTTTTTCTCGACAAGATTGTGAAACAATTAATGGATCTGCAAAATGGCATTCATTTAAGAGTTCGAATGCAAACACATGGACAATATGGACAAGGGAGCTGGCATGATTTTGTCAATTTTGTGTTGTAGGTGATTGGGAGGCATGCGAAAATATGGAATGGGTTGAACAATGGAAACAAAGAGACTTAACACCTACATTGACAAATGTTGAACATGGAACAACAATTGAAGATAATCAAGTGTTCGCATTAGATGATTATGATCGTGTTTAGGATATTGTACAAGAAGGTACATTATTTATTGAGTTGAATTTTATATGCATTCATGTTTATATGTGAATTAAATATAATTCACTCTTTATTGAATTTTTATTTATTTTTGCAAGACATGTGTATGTTGTTGTTGCACCTAAGGGGAATGAAGAGGAGACAAAGTATTGGTTAGCTAGATGTGTTGAGAGAAAACATAAGTTGGTACATCATAGAGTGGATGATGACAACTTTGAGTATCCAACTGGTTCAATGGTTGTTGTTGGCACTTGGATTTAAAAATATTTGATAAGAAAGAATGGATTTCCTGCACTTGAAGATTATGAAAGACACAAGAAGATTATACATTATTCACATTTGATTTTCACAACCAATATAAAACTAGTTAGATATCAAGGGAGGCCTACTAATAAAGTTTTATGGACACTTTCAATGGATGATCATGAGACAATCATAGATGCATTACAAAAAAGAGATGATGCAGACGGTACAACAAAGTAAATAAATATTGGTAAGTATATAGTTGTATATATATTTAATTGATATATGTTTTTGTCTTTAGTCTTAAATTTTTATATCATTTTTTGTTTCAATTCTCCCAAAACTAGATGCTTTACAAAAAAGAGAGGAGATGCACCTATATTACAATGGAATTCAAATCTAAAGACATGTAACTATATATAGTTCTAGATACATTTAATTGATAGTATAAATATAAAACTAAATTTAATTCATTGTCATTTTATAAAACGTTTATAATTGATTTCATATCCCCTTAAGCCATTCTCTTAAAACCCCTTAATCCATCCTCTTATGTACCATTAATCCATCATTTTTCATCCCCTTAAGTATCTCTATTAATTCCCCTTAATCCATTCTATTAGGACCCCTTGATCTGTATCCTCGTATATCTACCCTTAATCCATCTTCTTGCATCCCATTAAGTCAATCTCTCAACACCCCTTAAGCCATCCTCTTAGGACCCCTTAATCCATACCTCATATATCTACCCTTAATCCATCCACTTTCATCCCCTTAAGTCACTCTCTCAACACCCCTTAAGCCATCCTCTTAGGACCCCTTAATCCATATCCTCATATATCTACCCTTAATCCATCCACTTGCATCGCCTTAAGTTACTCTCTCAACACCCCTTAAGCCATCCTCTTAGGACCCCTTAATCCATATCCTCGTATATCTACCCTAAATCCATCCACTTGCATCCCCTTAAGTCTCTCTAGGGTTCATGAGATGCTTAGAATAAAAAATCTATATGGGTTAATGGTTTAGGGTTCATCTCCTAGTATTTAGGTCACATGGTTTAGGGTTTATGGTTTCTAGGGTTCATGAGATTCTTAGAATAAAAAATCTATATGGGTTTTAAGGGCTCAGGGTTCATGAGATGCTTAGAATAACAAATCTATATGGGTTTTAAGGGTTTAGGGTTCATGAGATGCTTAAAATAAAAAATCTATATGGGTTATTGGTTTAGGGTTCATATCCTAGTCTTTAGGTCATACGGTTTAGGGTTTAGGGCTTCTAGGGTTCATGAGATGCTTAGAATAACAAATATTTATGGGTTATTAGTTTAGGGTTCATCTCCTAGTCTTTAGGTCATATGGTTTAGGGTTTAGGGTTTCTAGGTTTCATGAGATGCTTAGAATAACAAATCTATATGGGTTTTAAGGGTTTAGGGTTCATGAGATGCTTAGAATAACAAATCTATATAGGTTATTGGTTTAGGGTTCATCTCCTAGTCTTTAGGTCATATGGTTTAGGGTTTAGGGTTTCTAGGGTTCATGAGATGCTTAGAATAACAAATCAATATGGGTTTTAAGGGTTTAGGGTTCATGAGATGCTTATATTAACAAATCTATATTGGTTTTAAGGGTTTAGGGTTCATCTCCTAGGATTTAGGTCCTATGGTTTATGGTTTATGGTTTTAAGTCATTCTATCAACTCCCCTTAATCTAAATTTTATCCGATGACATAAATTGATTTATCTAAATTTTCAAATTTCATGATAAGAGACACAAGTTCTCTATAGTGGGACAAATTAGTTAAGAAGAAATTATAAGTTTAACATTAACATTAATTTATAATCTCATTCATTGTTTTCAAAGCATACCAAAGATAAGAATAAAAAATTAATAGAAGACATTCAAAGGGACACACAAATATATACTAGTGGTAATTGCAATGTACAAGATAAACAAAGATGAGCTTGAGCTCTATTCACATATTGAAAATGGCTTCTTTAAGTACAAATAATTCACTAAATTTTTAAATAGTTGTACAATGAAATCATATTTATAAATGTGAATTGGTGTGCATAATTTATCATGTAAAAATGGAAGAAATTAGATCTTTACTATATAAATCTTTAGAGATTTGATGACATGAAAACATATATCTATGTCAAATAAAAAATGTAAGAAACCTCCAAGGAGGGATACTTCTAAAATTATGTGAAGTGAAAGTTAAGAACCAATGACAAGGAGGACACAAAATAAAGCAAGGAAGGAGGGGAATTTCCAAATTGAAATTACTCAATGAGCAAGAGCAACATGACCAATCCTAATGAGATTGAAACTTGTAGCCATACTAAAAAATGAGAATGTTTAAACTATAGTTGATTATAGCAATGGTGTAACATAGTAGCATGATCAATCCTAATTAGATCAGCCTCATAAATTTATGCTATGATTTTTTGAACTGGTTATGAAACATCTCCTCATTTCTCAACACAAATGGTTACATTGAAAGTATTGATTGTACAAGTTTAAGTTGCACTATCTAAAAGGTGAAAATATTAGGGTTTTAGGTTTAGATTTTAGGGTAAATAGGGTTTTAGGTTTACGTTTTAGGATTTAGGTCCAAGGATGAACCTAGGTAAATTAGTTTTTAGGGACCTATGTCTTTTGGAACCTAGGGTTTAGGGTTTTGATTTCTAAGTTAAATGTGTCCAATTTAGGTTTAGTTTTTATGGTTTTTGATTTACAATTTAACATTCTTTTTTTCATTTCAATGTTTTTGGTTTTTTAAATGCAATTTAAAAACTATAAAATATCGAACTAAAACAAACCAAACAAACAAAATTAAATAACAATTACAAAACAAAAATACAAGATATAAAGGAAAAAAATGGCATAATTCAACCAACCTAGAGGTCACTGAGGTCGATTGTGTTGATGGGAGGAGGTGGCAGTGAAAGTTTGCTTCAATTAGGCCCTTCGAAACACGTACTCGATCTTGCTTCTCCTTCTCTGACGTAGCTCAAACTGACAGTTAAAATGAATACAAAGTCGCTTATTTAAAAAAATAAATACCTTTAAGAAACGTGTACACGTTATGAAAGCATATGCATTTTAGGTTTGCATACCCGAATCTGAATGCATACACGTTCAGATTTAGGTTCGGGTACTCAATCAATAACACATATGATTTTTTTAAAAATGAGTACACATTTCATGCAATTTTTTTTGTTTTGGCCAAAACTTCCCCTCTTCATGGACCTAACTTCTTGCACTTACCCATATGCTTGGTTGGTTAAGTTGGTAGTTGATGCTAATTGAAAAAAAAATGGTCATATCCGAGATGGGGATTTTTCAAATTAATGCATCGAGTCCCTTTGAATATAAGGGCATGAATACACTTTGCATAAGTTTGTGTTTCATGAAACCTAGGAAGGAAGGGTTACAAATGTGTTAAGTTCCAACCAAAATTTAATAACTTTTAAATTAGCATGAGATAGGTTTGCAATCACAAGGATGGCCATAACCATGAACTATTCTTTATATAGAAAATACACTAAAATTTGGTGGGTAATGTGTATATGGAAATAAGTGTGACCATAGGTGTGATACATAACATAATTAGGTGAATATATACAATAGTATATGAACATCTAAATGAGCATGAATAGTAAGTGCATAAGAAAATGTGTAATGATGTAGGTGGATAACATAAGAAAAGGGACTTGAAATCGCACAAAATTATGACATTTATCAATACGCCTATGTATCATTAAAATCTCCTCAAATAATCATAACTAAATACAAAATGACATAAGTATGAAATTTTTTACCATTGCTCTTTTCTCCCACATTGATGTGCCTATGAGTTCCAAAATGATGATATATCCAAAATTATTTGGCACTCACAAACATGCACAATTATAATAAATACATCAAGCACTTAAAGGATACCATCATATGGGTCCATATAAAGTAATAGACCTTACAAGGATACGATCATAAAAATTTATCACTTAAGGGTGATATTAGATATGTGGGAACATTTTTGTTTATGAAAATGTTTTAAAAATGATTTTAGATTAGTTTTTGTTTCTAAAAAATGCATTTTAAATGAATTTTTTACAAAACTTTTTGGAGCCTAGTGGGCATGGGTCAACTTGGGTTCACCCGGGTTTGTCTCAGGTTTGTCCAAGGTACTAGCTGGGCACATTGAGTGGTACCTTGGGTGAACATGGAACCAAGCTAGGACTAGACCTATACTAATATGAGGGGGTTTCTAACAAACCTGTTAACATGAGAATTATCAATTGGTACTTTTCTCCATTTTGAATTCTAGACATATAGTTTTCTCCTTGGTTGGCCTTGCTAAGTTTCATCTTTATCTTGAATTCAAATTCTTGAAATAACACTAGGCTTTTGTGTATCCTCCCTTGAATTAGTGCCCTTCTTGTCAAATGTATGAAGTTTTTGTGACTTGTCTAGAACTTGAATGGTGCAATGAACCAATAACATCTAAATTTCTAACAAATACACCATGGCTAATGCCTTCTTGTAATTATTCTCAGCTTCAATTACAATTCCCAAGTTGTCAATATGTATGTGAAAAAGGACAAGTCTAGTTTGGAAATATCAATATTGGTGCCTTTACCAATTTGTTCTTTAGCAATTCAAACAATGGAAGTAGATATATTTTAAATATTGTGATATATATTTTCTCAGTAGGGTTGCTATCATTTTCTTGAAAATATAATGTTTTTTTCAAAATATCTTTGACTATGACTTTGACCAAAATTTTTACCAATATATTGTGATATTATTTGATCAAAGTGAATTAGTTTTTTTTGGTTCTCTCTATAAGCATCAGACTTGTGATTTTTTTGATCATTCCTCTTGTGAACTTTTATAAATGGGTTATACACCTTAAATGGTATAAGTAGCCGTTAAGATTTCTAGCTGCCATTATTAAATAGCAGTTTGATATGTTGCCATTATTTTAAAAAATGAGCATAGTTTTCTACAGTTGTGAAGCTACTTGGTATAACCACATTTGAAAATGAAAACTTTGTGGATATGGAACATAACTGTTGTTATTGTGATTAGTGATTATCACTGTTATCTTTGATAACAACAAACACTGCTATCATTATTATGATTTTTGAGAATAGTCATTACTAGAAAAAAATGTCAAATGATTATGCTATCCTTTTTGTCATTATCATTACATTACAGATGTTAGTAATCTTGTTTACTTGTCATTTTTACTTATCAATTAATATTGTAGTCTTCATTTGTAAATATAGTTCTGTTATTAAGGTAATTGTTTGGGAAATTTTGTTGTTACATATCAATTGTTAATAATTTCACACCAGTTCAGCTTGTTGTCATCATTAATGTCTTTTGACATAACTATCCTTCTGTGATTAGTAGTCTTTTTATGATGGTTGATCAATAACATTCTGTCATTCTTGTGATATGTATCAGTCTTGATCACTATGGTGTATACTAGCATCACTATTGGTACTTTGATCAATTAATATGGGCATCAATACTTCTATCAACATTATAGGAAATATTACTGATCAAAATGATTAATATGAAATGTTGTTAAGACACGACATTGTAATGGTTGCCACTGCTATAAACTTAAGAGGTAGTTAAAGAGGTTAGGGATGCAATTTTTGTCAGTTGTAGTTATCATATTGTGTATAGACCAGCCTTTGGACTTGATAGTTAAGGAGAATGATAAAATTAATAGGTTGTATTTATCTTAGTTGTGTTTTATTGCATGATCATTTTGGAATCTTAGTTATTTATTAATGTTAAAAAAATATAGATTACAAATATATTTTCTCAATGATCTCAAATTTAATGAGAAAAATCCATATTTTGAAATTCACATTCATTTAATTTCAATTTCACTCTCTATGCATTTAGGATGGCTTCTAATGTGAAAAACACTAGTTATTTTGATAAGTAGGAGCTATTTTCTAGGACATGTCAAATTATGATATTGCTATCAAGATTCAATTGCGTAGTTTTTAAAGTCAAACTCATTGAACCATGTTTCATGAGTAGTGGTTCACAAGAACCTATCTCTCATGATAATGAATGGTACACTTAGCACTCATTGCATCTAGGTGATGCTCACAAAGGTGAAGCATTGGGCCTTCCTGGGAGGTCACCATTCCAATACTACACCAACTCAAGCATGCTTAACCACAAAGTTTTCTCCAAGGTTAATCCCACTTATCTTGCAAGCCCATTTGCAAAAACTTCAGCAAGTGTTGTGCCTTATGAACCAATCATTATAGAGCATGTTTAGCTCATCAATAGAGGGTGCTGCCACAATAGTGGTTTACATTTTTTGGGAGATCTTGATTTTTGTTGAAATCACATAATTTGAAAAAATATAATGATTTATGCCTTAAAAAGTTTCATTTAAGGGATTCCAATTGAATATGGTTTGATCAAACCACCTTAGACCAAGCCCCCTTGGGTAGAAACCTACTAGTTTTAAACCATATCTATAATAGAGTCTCCTTTACACCTATCAAAATGTTAATAAAAAACCACTTTTGATTTACCTTTTGGGGGATCAAATGAATTCATTTAAAAAAAAAAATTGTAAGTATGTATTCCTTGTTATAAGCTTCCAAAAAAGTATAATTTTAATTAAATTTATTTTTTATTTCTTGTGAATCTAGGTTTTTCACTGAAAATCAAGTTCTTTGTTCTGCACATGCGAAAAAATAGCAGATTATCAATTTTTTTTTTGAAAAATATGAGTTCACCAAATATTTAAGTCCTTGATCCAAAAAAAAATAAAAATTGAATTTCGATACATACAAAAAAAGTTATGCATTATACGGTCATGCTATGTCTGAATTATAATTCGTTTGACTTTGAAACTTGATTAAAGAGAAAATATTCAATAAAAAACTATATAACCAAGTGGAAGAACTAGATATTGGTGTTAAAAATATAAATTTGAAAGAATTATAATTTTATCCTTCATGGAAAAAATTATTTATACACTTTTTAAAATGTTGTTTTATGAAAAAAACTAGTTTTGTGGGAGATGGAAAAGAAGTGCAATCTAATTCCAAAATTTTGAAAAAATATATTTAGAATCTACAAGAAAAATTTCATGAAACTCTAGTTTGCATCATCTTCAAATTCCTCACGGTTTAGCTGCTATAGGTGCCTGAAAGTGAAGATTTAGTTAAAAAAAATATTTTAGTGTCCAATTTGGCCAAAAATTGTAAACCACTATTGTGGGATCACCCTAGATAAGTAGGAGGTATTTTCCACATCGTGTCAAATTATGATATTGCTATCAGGATTCCACCATGTAGTTTTTTGAGTCGAACTCAATGACCCATGTTTCAAACTAATTATTTCTCTCTATTTTCTAATTTAACTGCTTTTTTTAGATTCTTGATATTTTTCCCCAAAATTTTCCCAAGAATAATCCCAATAAATTGAAAATATTTGTATCCTTTAGTACACTCAAAAATTCCCAAGAAAGATATTTACTTCTATAATTTCAAAAAATACATTACACTACTGATTGCCTGATTCCATTCAAAATGTGCCATTTTTTATAACAAATCTTTAAGTGTAGATGTTACTTTTGTATACATCTAATAAAATTTCTATAATAGCCTGCAAATCTTAACAATATCCAAAAATCTTTATCTTTGGAAGGGGGGCTAAATCCATGAATGCATTGACCATATTCTTTGAGTATTGCTAGAGAATTGTGCACTCCAAGTGGTGCCATATTATACATAAAATATTTTCATTCTATAGCAAATGTAGTCTTAGGTTGATCTACCTTTTTTGAATTTTTACTTGATGATATCTTGAGAAATCATCAATAAATTAGTAGATCTCGTGGCTTAGTCACCATGCCCAAGATCTCCTCTTTGAATGGCATAGGAAATGGATCATGTATGGATTGAAGTCATGCCTATTTTTTTTGGATCACCATATGCAAGATTTATTTATTTATTTTTTGATTGAGTTGATAAGGTATTTTCCTTGTTATTTTGGTGTCATCCCCCACTTTGAATCTTCATAGTTTTTGCTTCCTTTTGATCCCTTTTAACTCCATGAAACATTGTTATTAGATCTTCATACTTGTAACTTTTTTAATAGTTCCTCTACAATTTCATCTTCCTTGTCTTTGCCTCCTCTTAGTAATTTTATATGGTTGCAATTTTAGGATTTTTTGCATCCTCAATGTTCTCTTCATGAGTTTTGAAAGGCTAATAAAAGTAATTTTTTGTGTCTTCATCTACTATCTCTCTTAACTCATGTTCTCTCCCTACAAATTGTAAATTGAGGTGCCACAAGTTATCTTCTTCTAGGTGTATCCATCCTTAATGACATTACTACACTAGGATACCTTCTCTATCTCCCTATTCCTCATAATAAATCATATGGCTTCCACACTGGGATACCTTCTCCATCTCCCTATTCCTCATAATAAATCATATAGCTTCCACACATTAATATGACCAAATGGTACATACTCCTGATCTATAATTTCTCCTTATATTAGTTGGAAATTAGAGAACACAAATAAATTAGTGTTCAAATTGGACATCCAAATGATAGTGCTAATACAGAGGAATTAAAGAGTTGTTGATAAAGAAATGAAATTCTAAAATGTAAATAAGCAACAAAAACACAAGATTTTTTTTTATCTTGGAAAGCCTAATTGGTAGTGGCAATTGCTCTTATACTCTAGAGTGTATTGCTCAAATAGACCTAACCTACTTTAAGATGATTCAATCTTCTAGTTCTCTTCTTTTATAGATCACTATGAATAGAAAAACCATTACTCTCCATCTTTCTTTTTACTTGCTGATGTTTCTGCATACCTCTTGTTGAATTGAAGGACTCCCAAACAGGATTGGAAGTGGAAGAGTCAACCATTTGTTTCACAATTTTTTGTTTTGTTGTTGAGGGCCAATTTTGAAGGTAGTAGTGCTTTATGCTAGTGTAGCAGTTTGATGAAGACACGTTGCATTCTCCACCGCCCAAGTATGTTTGAAAATTATTATGTTTGTTGTCCTAATTTCCAGTGTTTGTTGATGGATGTAAATACATTGGGTTTATAGATTTTGAAATTTGTATTTTTCCAGGCCATTTTTTAATAGGCTCTCCCAAAAAAGCTCCACATAGTGATATGTAGATAGGGTTTTAAATTATTGGAAAAACATTTTTTTTTATGGAATCCAGTACCTTGTTGTTCACTATGTAGGTCTTATGTACATGCTCCTATAGGATGCAAAGTATTCTAAATACTGTTAGCAACAAATTTGTTCCTTTAAAAGTACTAGCATTTGTATCCCAATGAGGTGTAATGGTTATACCAATAGCAGGATATACTTTGACAATATATTGAAAGGTAGGGGGTGGAGGAAATCGCAAGAAAATGATAAACATGGGTTTAGTTTAGTCCAATCAGAAGTCATCTTGGGTCTAATTTGTAAATACAATTTCAAAATACCAAAAAAAGGGTAGAATGGGTTGTAGACAAACTAGGTTGATGAATACTACACACTACATAGGATCTTGAGTTTAGGTGTTAAAGAAAAAAATGCATTCAACTTATTGGATCAAATTTCATTAACTTGAGCATTTTCCAATAGCATGTCCTACAGTTTAGAAGGGAATTAAAATAGCCTCCTTAGGTGCAAATTTTAGTTTTTCTCTGTCAAGAACCATAATAATGCACAAATTAAATAATATTAACTACTAAATAATAAAAAAACATAAACATGTGAAAAAAAAGTGAGGTAAAATAAAAATGCATAAGCATACCTATCAAATGTCAACCCTTTGCCCACTATAGCAAGCTTGGTCTTAACTTCTCTAGTTAACAAAGGTGAATGAATTTTGGAGGGTTTGCAAATGTTGCAACAACTCCTAAATATGATCCCATTTTCAGCTCTTTGCATTGTTCTACATCTAATATCTTTGCAGTCAACACGTCACTGTGGGTAGAAGCAATAAAAGAGGCTTCATTTGCAAGTGCACCTACATAAGAAGGGTGATCAAATAAAATGAATATTATTTGAATGGATAATTTGGAAAGATAATAGTTCTATCAGCTAGAGACCATAATATGCATCTCTTTGAACTTCCTTACTATGACACCCCACAACTAAAAATTATTCACAACTATTTTTTTTTTTTTGCATTATATGGGCTAAACACAATAATATAAATAAAAATTGCCTTCAATTTGCAACTAATACATGGAGAAGAGCGTTTCTCAAGATAATCACATGCAAAAGCACAACAAAACATATTCTAGACAAAAACCAGATTAACTACTGTAAACAATTCCACAATTGTCTTTCATGTCCCAACATCATCCATCTTTTGCTATTGCATTTAAACCGTCTTCTATGCAAAGGATGCTACAAATGTAGTTAAGGGGAATACTGTGTTGAAATTTATGACTATTTTTCATTAATGTTTGGTTTACAGTAAAAGTTACAACATTGAAACTGTAAGGGTTTTTCAGGTCAAGCAGTAGACATTGGGTAGATATCATAGACATAGAGTTTTCAAATGGAGAACCGTTAGATATTGAACAAAAATCATAGACATGCAATTTTCAATGGTCTTTATGGAAACAAAAAAGCCACTAAAACTTCGAAGATTTATTTTTCATATTTTGGTTGTTTTAACTTTTTGGTAATTCTTTCCTAGCCAACAATGCCTAGATATATTTTATCTAAAGATTCTAATCAAAATTTACGTCCATAGACAACAAAAATTTAATTTTGTAAAGCTCGTTCCAAATTTTATAGTATTGAATGCTTGAAAATGAGCATGCAATTTTCTGGCAATTCAAAGTTTCTACAGTTTTTCGTATTTTGTGTAAGCCATATTATCGCACTTGTTTTGTCAACTCATTTTCAAATTTATGCCTCATTATAACCTAGTAAGTGTATAATGATTATATTGTGACCTATCCTCCAAGTGAGAACATGCAAACTGTAAATAAAAACTGCAAAATAAGTTGACTTACCTGGTGTAAGCACATTTGCAGGTGTGTTTACAAGATGCCTAGTTAGAAAAACACCAGAGAAAACTTGCTCTACATACTTAAATCTCTATTCAAATTCAGGACCACTGCCCAGTTCAAGAAAATCCAAGCTCTTCAAAAGAGGTTGTTTTGTCTTTGATTTGAAATGATTGTCCTCATGAACACCCAGAAGCACTCCTGAAAAAGTATTTAATGCAAAAGATAAAAATTAAATACTCAAGATCTTTCAGATCCACATTGCAACCAAGTGAGATAGTGGACAATCAAAATATAGATTGAATTGTAAACCAAAAGATTCCAAATGCATTGACAATTTGGAAAAGCTATAACAATTTTGGCACTTAATAAGGAATGACACACAAATCCCCAATTGAACACCAGAAATGACATGACAAATGAATCCTTAATTGAACACACAACAAAAATACCATGACAAACGAATCTCCAATTGAACACAACCGAAAATGCATGGCAATAAGAAATAAATAGAAATGAAAAACCTGCTGCGTAGGCGGATAAAGATTTAAGCTTGAGAGTTCTTGAGAATTCTTGAGCAGAGGGTAAGATGATTCCCACACGAGTAGCCTAGGCACTCCTAGCAGCTGCAGGAATGGCCTCTCTGAATCCCTTCAACACCTTGCTTACCCCATTCTTCTTTCCAAGCCCAATTAAACCCACCCTCTGAAAACTAAGGACATGAATCCTTACAAATGTTCTCTGCCCAATCTTCCTTGAAAAATCCTCCTCTTTCACAACTTCACTTAACACACCATTAACATATCTATCCAGCTCTTTCAACCTATCGTTCTCAAACACGCCGCTCAATACATCCTTCTCAAACACACCCACTGCCAAGATATCCCCCTTCCATTCTTTTAGCTCAATTTCCTTCGCAGATAAAGCAATATGTACTGCTTACAAACAAAGCAAATGCAATCAGTAAAAACCCAAATGAAAAAGAGATGCACTGTGAAAATTTCATCGCTTCGAAAATTCTGATAGCCCAATTAAAAAGGCTGGGGAGTGGGCCAGCAAGGGCAGGGGCGAGGGAATGAAACCCAAAGTATTACAAATTCTTCCTACTTAAACAACATGGAAGTCCACATAAAACAAACATTTGGCAGGCATGGAAATAATTTAGAAATGGGGGAAGATAGCTGTAAACAAGAAAGGAGTATAAATCGATTTCTCAACTTGAACAATGAGCACTAAATAAATCCAACATATGCTTCATGAAGAAATAGAAGCAGAAGAGATATGGAGCTAACCTATGGTAGAGACGTCTCGGTAGGCTTAGTTAAACCTAGTGTATCGATAGCCTTGGGCTGTAACACTCCCCTACTTCCCATCTCACTGAAGTTGTGCATGATATGAGGGATTAATCCATTGAATAGAAATCTGGTTGAGCCAAATGTCCTATTCTTGTCACCAGAAAAAAAAAATAGCAATGGCTCTAGTGCAACAAAATGAATAGGTTAAGGTTGATGAAGCTGGTTTCAGTGTGGCACCTGGACATGATGCATTTTCAAAGCCCCCACTCAAGGTCATTCCCCTACTCAGCACAACTACTCTCCTTCAATGCTCTTGAATGTTCTCTCCTCCTACTGCTGAGCGATGAAGAATTAAATTGTAGCATTCACTATTGGTTGTTGGTGCACTCTCCAATAGGAAAACATGCATTATATGCAAGGAATGTTACCCAGGCATGCTTGTCCATTCATTAGATACTAATGCTACTTGTAAAAGATGTTTCGCCAAGAGAGGCATACCTCAGTTCTCCACACTCAACAACATGGACCTAGGAGAATAACTTGTTGTGTCAAAAATACTAATCCAAGTGGAGGAAATTCTCATTGCCATAGTCAACATGGACCCAGGAGAACAACCTATTGTGTTGAAAATACTAACCAAAGTGGAGGAAATGCTCATTGCCAGAGTCAACCCAGTACTACAAGTAACCCACACTCTTGGAAGCTAGTGACATGATTAGCTTCCCACAAGATATAAATAACATTGCAAAAGTTCTTCCATGAAGAATACAAGAATTGGATGTACTCATAGTTCAGAGATTGCATATAGGAGGGCATTATTATGATTGTTATGTAAGTAGAAGTCATATCAGAAATGCATTGCAATACAAAGTCAAATATGACCCATACTATAACAATGTTGCAATAAGTTTTGACCCCTTAGAGCAATTCCCTGAAGTAAGAACAAACATATCGAATATGCTCCACACCATTGAAACTAGCGAAGATATAGTGGTTCCAAATAATGAAAATGACTATGATGGAGACAAAATTGACAGTAGCATAGTAAACACATCATTATTTATGGCTAGATGGCCAAACAAATGTCGTGAATTAGAAATTATTAAGAAAACATTGGAACTTGAGGACAACACAAACAACATTATCGATTGGCACAAAATAAACTCATCTCCAATAAATGAATAGAATACTGAGGGGTTGTTCGATATGGCATTTTTGACACTCTTTCCAATTGGAGTTGTGCTACAAATGAAACCACGAATTAGGGAAGTGCACATGCATGAGTATGCACTCCACTTGATGAGATTTCATGACCAAAGATTTGGAAGGCATCTAAGGTTTTGATATTTCATTTTTATTCTTATGATGTGGCATCGTAGCCAAGGGCTCACAATAGTTTTCATTAAAAAAATGCAAAAGAAAACATGCCAATCACTATTGAAAACCTTCGTGCACACTTGAAAAATCTCCCCGACACACAATTAGTTGAAGAGCTCATGCACTTTGGATCTTTGATGTGGGGCACAAGACCATATTGGAACAAGTGTTGTGCCAAACTAACAAATATGATCAACCAAATAGGGTCTCCCACTCTCTTTTTCACATTAAGTGCAATAGACAAAAAGTGGCCAAACCTACAATGTTTTCTCTCAAATGACATAGCGGTGGAAATGCAAACAAATAAATAATGTTTAGAAAATGTAATCAATAACCCCCACACCACATCTTTATACTTGCATCAATGATTCATAGTATTCCACGAAGAAGTCATTGAGAAACTCCTCGGTTCAAAAGATTACTGGTACAGATATGAATTGTAACATCGAGGCACTGCACATGTACATGGATTCCTTTGGCTCCAAAATGCACTAGACATGGACTTGAACTTGATTGGGACACCAGTGCAAAAGTTGAAAAAGCAAGAACATTCTTCGACAAGTATGTCAGTGCTTGGAACCTTCGCGATGCATCATGCAGAAACAACACAGTTTATTGATCTCCACTAGACGATCCATGCTTGCTAGACATAGCCAAGATATTTGCTACATACCCCTCATGATTATGAAGAGATAATCAACTGTGTCTAAAGGAACACAAAATGTAGAGAGGGGACATGCTTACACAAGAAGGGGAAAAGACTAGAGTGTTGATACAAAGCTCCATGGAAAGAAAAAATTATATCTACATTATCATGTGACAACAATGGGAGAAAAAATGTGAACCTACAAGGAATGATGACAGTCTAAACATACATAATCTAGAAATGATTTCAATATGGAGAGCCAACATAGATTGCCAGCCTGCCATCTGACGGGCACTTGTACTAAAATACATTGCCAAATATGCATCAAAAGCAGAGAGAGCATCTGAGACTTGTACTGATATGTTAACAAGAATATCTGCAACCCAAAAAAATAGATGACCCAACCCTCACAACATATCAAAAATTCATGGCAGAGATTGTGGTAGAGCATGATATAGGAGCACAAGAAACATGCCATATGCTTTAGAAATTTCCACTTGTTTTTAATCGACCTTTTACATCTTTGAATGTTGGGCAGAAAATGTTCCATCAAATAACAAGAGGAAAAAATGAAAGACACCTACAACCTAGCTACCTTCATTCTTACATTAATTGGCCTCCAAAATTGGAGACAATAACCCTACTTGAATTTGCACGATATTTCTCCTCTTATGCAAGTCGCAAGGGATGCAAGTGGAAAGAAAGAAAGGTAAAAGTGATTGTCAATGTTTTCCCAAAGTTCTACAACATCCCGAAGGAGGGCTCAGACCAATTTGAGGCATTCTGCTGGAGCGAGTTAATGTTGTACAAACATTTTTGAAGCTTGGAAATCGACATAGGGATTACTAAGGATACAATAATTGCAAATTGGAAGCGAATGAATGCATCCAAATATGATGTATGGTATGTCACTCGCACCACCCCATTGGAAGGAAGCACCGAGGATGAAGAACCAGACAATGAAATTGAGATGGACACAAGGGACATAATAGAAATGAATGAATGGGAAATATTTTCACAAATGGGCCCCTCAAACAATGTCCACCTAAATGAACTTGAGATGCTTGGAAGGCATGAGTTTGATAGCAACTACATATGGGATCAACTTGCAATGCCCCAAGATCTTCATGAAATCGCCACACAATTCATAAACATGAAAAAAGCATGCAACCAGGAAAGGCATGTTCTAGGTAAGTATGATATCCCAGACTATACATTATCATTGAAACAAAAACTAGCACTCACACATATTATCAACCACAACAAACATCACTCTAATAAACCATTGCACATGATCATTCAAGGAACAACAGGTATAGGAAAATCCTACTTGATTGCTCACATAAAAAAATCACTTGAGAGTAATAATATGCACTAACGAAGCCAACTCCTCACATTAGCTCCTACAAGGGTTGCTGCATTTAATATACATGCATCAACTATACATTCAATGCTTCAGATTCTTGTCAAAGAAATGCACCCATTGCAAGGCCAAGTATTAACAACATTTTAGGAAGAGATGAAACACATAAGATATATGTTGATTGATGAGATGAGCTTCATAGGGCCAAAGTTACTATTGAAGATAGATGCAAGGCTACGTCAGGCCTTCCCACACAGACAACATCTATACTTTGGTGGGGTGTCAATAATACTAATCGATAACCTTGCGCAACTATCACCTGTGATGGAAAAACCTATTTACACATCGCACTCAAATTCAAAAACACTGTGGGATCAGTTCACGACCGTTGTCACCTTGGAAACAATATTCTGTCAACAAGGCGAGACTCCAACACAAAGACAATTTTGTAAGATGTTGCAAAACATATGAAATGCAAAAGAAACACAGGAGGATTGACAAATTCTAATGACATGCATAGACAAGCATATCACCTCTAGTGAAAAAGAACAGTTCAACAATTCAATGCACTTTTTTGCTACCAATGATTTAGTTAGACTGCACAATAGAAGAATGTTATAATTATTGAATTGTCCAATTACAATAAGCACTGCAACCAACACCAAGACCAAAGAAAATAATGCAACTACAGATGAACAACTTGAAAAGCAAGTATTGCTTTGTAGAGGGCATCACATCATTCTCACAACCAACATATGGACACAAGTGGGAGTTGTAAATGGAGCTTTAGGTGAAGTTGTTGAGATTGTTTACAGTCCCAGTTCCAAACCACCAGATGTTCCAATATACATTGTAGAAAGGGTTGATAATTATAGTGGGCCACCATGGAATGAAGATGACCCCAAAAGTATACTGACAATACTTGTATAATTGGGCAGTTGAAGAAAAATTCTGCTCACAATGGCATGGGCTATTACCTTACACAAATCCCAAGGCCTAATGCTAAAAAAAGCAACGATCAACATCGGGAAAATATAAAGGCAAGGACTAACATTTACAGCTATATCCAGAGTGAAATTATTGAATGACCTTCACATTCA
The DNA here is from genome assembly GCA_007258455.2 of Sequoia sempervirens. NCBI lineage: Eukaryota > Viridiplantae > Streptophyta > Pinopsida > Cupressales > Cupressaceae > Sequoia > Sequoia sempervirens. Next base: position 334,449 of record VDFB02322235.1, on the reverse strand, counting down.
ACCAATGTTCTCCTTTGAGAGATACTCCAAAATGCAGAACAATCCATACACAATTATGAGGAAAGAAGAGGAAGCTCAATTACAACAACTGTCTCTAAGAAGTGAAGGTACACAACTCTTATCCCTTTCTCCCTCACATCTCTCCCACTTATTGTCGGATCACCAATTCCTCTTTTACAAATTTCACTTTTGTAGATATCTGCTATAGACCGTGACAAAATCAGCTACAAGTACGAGCGATCAAGCCTTAGGCATACATTTCACTCAAAGGCATCGATGTCATCAACTGCTTCAACATATACAAGTTCTTATGGTAATTTTGTTATTACATTAGCAAAAATAATTTCCAATAGTAGTAGTATGATAAATTGAATATGTTGAAAACATTATACAAGTCAACAAATAATCACTGCAACTAACCATTCCATTGCTTTTGTTCTATAAGTCTTGAAGAAAAATGGAATATATCATAGAACCTCATCGTCAACCACCAAAAATTGTATTATACATAACCAATCTCTTGCATTTGTGATTTTGATGTCATAAAATAGTTTTTGTACAAAATTATTCAAAATATTTTGATGTGTCATAAAATAGTTTTTGCATATCATTAACCAGCAACAATTGTACTTGGTCCAATCGACTTGTAAAGTTGGAGGCCTTATTTCATTGTACAAAAAATATTATGTTGTAAAACCATTTAGCTTATCATATCACTTTAAATTAAGTTTCGCTTGTTCATATTCAGCTCTACTCGTATCCCTTCACTAGTTGACTTTTTCTACAAATAGTTAGTCTTATAGAAAGCAATTTGCACTTTTCCCTTGCGCTTTTTCCCTCCCCACCCTCCAATATATTGTCAAAGTATATCCTTCTATTAGTGTAAGCATTTCACCTCGTTGGGGTGCAAGTGCTAACAATTAGGGAACTTAATAAGCAATGACACACAAATCTCCAATTGAACACCATAAATGACATGACAAATGAATCTTCAATTGAAAACACAACAAAAATACCATGAAAAATGAATCTCCAATTGAGCACAATAGAAAATGCATGGCAATAAGAAATAAACAGAAATGAAAAACTTGCTACGATAGCGGATAAAGAGTCAAGCTTGAGAGTGGTTGAGAAGTCTTGAGCATAGGGTAAGATGATGCCCACACAAGTAGCCTGGGCACTCCTAGTAGCCGTAGGAATGGCCTCTCTGAATCCCTTCAATGCCTTGCTTACCCCATTCTTCTTTCCAAGTCCAATTAAACCCACCCTCTGAAAACCAAGGACAAGAATCCTTACAAATGTTGCCTACTCGATCTTCCCTAAAAAATCCTACTCTTTCACAACTTCGCTTAACACACCATTAACATAGTTATCTAGCTCTTTCAACCTATCATTCTCAAAAATTTTGCTCGATACATCCTTCTCAAACACACCCACTGCCAAGATATCCCCCTTCCATTCTTTCAACTCAATTTCCTTTGCAGATAAAGCAATTTGTACCACTTACAAACAAAGCAAATACAATCAGTAAAAACCCAAATGAAAAAGCGACGCACTGTGAAAATTTCATCACTTCAAAAATTTTGACAGCCCATTTAAAAAGGTTGGGGAGGGGGGCGGCAGGGGTAGGGGCGAGGGAATAAAACCTAAAGTATTACAACTTCTACCCCCTTAAATGACATGGGTGTCCACATAAAACAAATGTTTGGCATGCGTGGAAATAATTTAGAAATGGGGGAAGATAGTTGTAAACAAGAAAGGAGTATAAACCCATTTCTCAACTTGAACAACTGGCACTAAATAAATCCAACATATGCTTCATTAAGAAATAGAAGAAGAATAGATGTGGAGTTGACCTGGTAGAGACGTCTCGACAGGCTTAGTTATTAAACCTAGTGTATAGATAGCCTTGGGCTATAACACTCCCCTACTCCCCATCTCATTGAAGCTACGAGTGATATGAGGGCTTAATCCATTGAATAGAAAGTTGGTTGAGCCAAACATCCTATTATTTTCACCAGAAACAACAATAGCAATGGATCTAGTGCAACAAAATGAATAGGTTAAGGTTGATGAAGTTGGTTTCAGTGTGACACCCATGAGATGCGTTTTCAAAGCCCCCACACAAGGTCGTTCCCCTGCTTAGCACAACTACTCTCCTTCAATGCTCTTACCTGAATATTCTCTCCCCCTACTGTTGAGCGATGAAGAATTAAATTTTAGCATTCACTGCTGGCTATTGGTGCCACCAAGGCCAAGTACATCTCTTCCAGGCACCACTTCGACACCATCCTCATTAACGCCTAACCCATACCTATGTCATAATGAACCACTAACTGAGCATGTTTCGTAGTGGAATATACATCACATTGGTTTCCTTCCCACCAATAGAGCTTTGAAATAGGGTATGCTGATTTCCCACCGAAATCGTCCACCGACATCAAACAATCAAACGATTTTGGTGGGATTTCCCACTTATAATAGCCTATCGGCTAATTACTGCACTAGTCAATTTTTTTAGCACTATACCATTACTTCTGATAATATATATATATTGTAATATAATGCAAGTTTAGTAAATTTTTAATTTTTTTTAGTTTATTGTGCAAGTGTATCTAGTAAATGTGGGTTTCAAGATAAATGATTTGTTAGGAATATTGTTACAAAACTCAATGAGAACAGTGTAATACCCATTTCAATGTTTTTAATAGATAAAATTTTGTCATTGCTATAGCAATGTGTTTCCCCTATTTCTGTTATGCATTTTATAAAACCCACTGTGTTTTTTTAGAATGTTTATTCTTGATATTTTATTATACTACAAGTGAATTCTCCTCCTAAAACCAACAGTGGTATCAAAGCCACAGGAAGTTAGAAATTTTGTATGTGTTTTGAGAGTAGTCGACAAAGTTAGGTGGGTTTATTCTTAGTAGAGAAGTGAGAAGTATGTGAGGAGGTTGAGTGAATTGCAATTTAATAATGGTAGTCAATGTTTCAAGTTTAACCTAGCCTCAAATACCTTTGTTTAAAGGAGAAAATTATGATTTATGGAGTAAGAAAATGAAAACCTCATTCATATCCCAAAATTTGTGGGAGTTAGTAGAACAAGGGTTTACATAGCCTATAGATGTTGGAGCTCTTGCAGCCTTAACTCAAGCACAAAGAGATTAGTTGAAAGAAAATGAGAAGAAAGACTCAAAAGCCTTGTTTATTATTGAACAGGCTATACATGAGTCAATTTTTCCCAGAATATCTACAACTACAAAATCCAAAAAAACCTAGGATTTGTTGCAGAATGTCTATCAAGGAACAGAAAAAGTGAAAACAATAAAAATTTAGATGCTAAGAAGAGACTTTAAAAACCTAATTATGAAAGAGTCAAAATCTATGCAAGTTTTTTACTCGGTTTATGAATATGGTCAATTAGATTAGATCCTATGTATAAATTTTGGAAGATTAAAATATTGTGGAAAAAGTATTGAGATGTCTCCCTCCCAAATTTTATCCTATAGTAGTAGCTATTGAAGATTCAAAATATTTAAGTCTTCTCTCTGTAAATGAACTTACGGGGTCTCTTCAAACCCATGAGAAAATATTAAATAGGTCTATTGAAAAATCAGTGGAATGGGCCTTCCAAACCAAAATAAATATCTCAACGAAAAAGGAAAAAGGGTTAGAAGAGACATCTCATAGGAATAGAGGGAAGTTTAAAGGAAGAGGAATAAACAATAATTTCAATAGAGGCACTAGTACTGGGCAAAGTAGAAATAATTTTGGAGGAAGAAACTCAAGTGATGGTAAAAAAAAGCAATCTAAGTTATGATAAATCACATGTATAGTGCCACTACTACAAAAATTTTGGGCATTATGAACAAGACTGTTGGAAAAAGAATAAACAACATGCTCATTTTTTTGAAGAAAAATAAGAACATTTAGATACAAACCTGTTTCTTGCTTGCAATGCTACAAAGGAAGGCTCAAAAAATGTATGGCTTTTGGATAGTGGTTGTAGTAGCCACATGACAGGAAATAAAAATATTTTTTTATAAATATGGATGATTCTTTTACAACACATGTGAGACTTGGTAGTGATAAGGAAGTTGAAGTTACAAGTAAGGGAACTATTGCAGTAAAAGGAAAACAAGGTTAGAAAAGGTATACATGTGATGTTTTATATGTTCTTGGGCTAGCACATAACTTGTTGAGCATAGGACAACTTGTTGAAAAGGGATATTCAACAACATTTAATAATAATGAATGTGTCATTTGTGATAAGAAGAAAAATAATCAAATAGTGGCAAAGGTTGGTATGTTGCAGAATAGGATTTTCCCTTTGAGACTTGCATACAGTGAAAATCTAGTGCTTATAACTAATGACAAGGACTAATATTTGTTATGGCACACTAGATATGGGCATTTAAATTTTAGAGGACTAAAATTACTCTCTCAAAAGAATATGGTGAAAGGACTACCACTCATATCTCATGATGATAAAGTATGTGAGGGTTGCATTGTTGGAAAACAACATCGAGATTCCTTCCTAGCAAGGAGAGCTTGGAGAGAAAAAGTACCACTTGAATTCGTTCATACGTATATTTTTGGTCCAATGCAGACATTGTCTCTTACTAAGAATAAATATTTTTTAATCTTTGTGGATGATTTTATTAGGACGTGGGTTTACTTAATCAGACAAAAATCAAAGCTCTTGAAAAAATTTAGTAGTTCAAGGCTAGTGTGGAAAAAAAATTTCGTTGTCCTATTAAAATGCTATGTTTAGATAGAGGGGGAGAATTCACCTCTAATGAATTCCAGGATTTTTGTAAAATTAATGGAATTCAAAGGAAATTGACTGCAAGTTATACTCCAAAACAAAATGGAGTTGTTGAACGTAAAAATTGCACCATTGTGGAAATGGAAAGAAGCATGCTTAAAGCCAAGGGTCTTCCAAATACTTTTTGGGTTGAAGCTGTTTTGATTATATTAAAACTGGAAGGGCCAGTACCTATTACAAACCAACCATAAAGACAAACCAACAACTCATGATCAGTGAGAAGACCAAAAAGTAAACAAAAAACTAGATCTTAAATAGTTTGACCAACAAGAAGAAAAAAAAGAAACCACATGACCAAAATCAACACAAAAAACCAGACACCTATAGGTCTCCTAAAAGCTTGAGACCAGTGATCGTGTTCCACTCTTGGGACAAGAACTCAATCTTCTTCTCAAAATTCATAGGGCCTTGAAGACTGGCCTGGGTATCCTTGGTAGCATCATGAGCCGAGGTTTCCACCGTCTTACCCTTCTTCTACACATTACCATCATCCTCCCCATCTACAAGTCATTTCCCCTAGCTCTTATCTCATCCTAAAACACCTAAAGAGTGAGAGCCATATTTTTCATAGTTTCTTTGTTGTAGTCGATGATAACCCTAAAACACCATTTTATTCTCTTGGGACTAGTGAATGACATCAATTTCAGCCATTAAGCTCTTTTTATCTTCTTCTGACCCAACAATGGCCTGAAGATTGTTCAACTCTTTCTCCCAACTTTCCCATCTTTCAAAGGACCTGGCCAAGGACATAATCATATCCCAATGTGCTTTGTTCTCCACCTCCCCAGGCCATGCAGTCTGTTATTTCAACACCTTTCCTTCCAGGATTTGAATCCTGTCCTTAGCAGTAACCAGCTACCCCAGGAGCCATTTCATAATATCTTTTTGAACATTTATAGGATTATAAATTTGTTTCAAATTTTTACTTATGGGGTCAGTAGGAAAAAAATAGACCTAGGGACATTCCCAGGTTCATCCAAGTTGGCACATAGGTTGTGGGTATTATGAGGGATAGGGTTAGCACTAGGCAGGGTGTTGGGGACCTCCGAGTCATGGCCCTGAGATGAGGAGTGAACAAGGGAATTAGCTGGGGTGGGGTTCCACGAATCATCATCATCATTGGTGTTATCAAACTCCCTCGACCGAGAAGATATGGTCATGGGCATAGGCTTAAACAAGGGTTTGCAATTGATAGGGATGAGAGGGGTATTATCAATAGGAGGGGCTTTACCCCAAGCTTGGGTACTGTGGTAGATGGTATAAGGAGGTTGTCAATAGTGACAAACAAGTTGGGGTCCCTTGGGGGAATAGTGGGGTCTAGGATAGTTAAAGTATTCTTGCGTGCACTAGTAGAGGAGGGAAGCAAGGCCTCATTATACTTACATAAACACAAGATTAGGCCCTGATGTAGGCGAAGTTTTTTTATTTTAGCCTAGACATTCCTGATGGACTACTCAAGCGAAGACATAATCTAGAAAGGGAGATTCATCTTAATATTTTACCTGAGGTGATTGAGCATTGGGAAAAGGTGGGCATGGAAGCGGTGAAAATTCCCTTCCAAAGTGACATACCTCATGAGAATCTCAACGATGGTGCTCCAAACACCATGAAGGTCTAGGTGATTGAAACCATTCTGCAATCTATTAACCTTCTCACCATCTTTAAGGAACCATTTCATGTCCTCCTAGTAATGGCTCTTGGACTTGTGCAGAAGATAAATCCCCTCCAAAGAAATCCCCGTAACATGCACAATAAGTTTAGGGGTCACCACAAAAGAAATGTCACCCACAATCATAGTCCCGTCTACCCACGAATTAGAAAAATCCATGGATAATTTGGGATTAACACCCTGCATCCCTTCCATGTACGAGGCCAGCTTTCCCCTTTCAAGAGTTGCCTAGACCTCTTTATCCTACTTCCAACCATCACAAGTAGTAGGTTCCTCTTGGACTAAATCACCACCCATCGTGTCACTCACAAAAATAAAGCACATAAAAACTAGAAATAGAGATGGTTTTCCAAAAACCAAAGCCGAAGTAAGTAACAATAACCCATCAAAGTGTGATTAAGAAGCTTAAGTTTCCATAAATGATAAGTGTGCCAACTATCAAAATGAGCTAACAACAAATCCAACCCGATCTCAAATTGGTCATCCTTTGACATCATTATGAATTAAATCAAGAACCTAACTGGGGATATGGCAGATATTATCCCATTTTACCAAATTAGGAGTAAAGGCTCCTAAATTTGCTAGGGAATCAATGAATTTATTGCCGCTCTTGAACACATGAAACACTTTGAAATTCCCAAGGGAAATCATTAGATTGTGAGCCGAGGACACAAGGTCCTGAAGAGTTCAGTGGGGAGAAGCAATCCTAGTTAGCATGAGAATTGTATTCCTCGAGTCCCCTTCAATAATTAAGTTAGAGAACCCAACTTGTGTGGAAATTTTGATGCCATGGAAATCTGTTGCCACCTTAGCAAAACTAGAGGATTGGGTCCCCAAGTTAACCACATATGCCATCACAAATCTACCCTTGTGGTCATGAAAGACCCCACCCTCACTCGCTTGACCTGTTTTAGGTTGAAGCTATTGCTACATCTATTTATTGTTTGAATAAATTTCCAACCAAAAGTGTAAAAAATATGACACCTTATGAGGCATGGTTTGGAAGAAAACCTGGTGTTGAACACGTGAGAGTTTCTAGATGTATTGCTTATGCTCACATAGCTAAACAAAAAAGGAAAAATTTTGATGACAAAAATGAGAAATGCATCTTGATTGGCTATGGTGAGGAGACAAAGGGTTATTGTTTGTATAATTTGGTGTGAAAATTTCATTTTTAGTAGAGATGTTATCTTTTCTAAAAGTGAAGCTTGGCAATGGAATGGAAATTTGAATAAGGGAAAGAAAAATGTTATTGATTTAGAACTTGATGTACCATATTCTCATGGTTTGAGTAGCAACTCAATTCCTATTGCACTACCTTCATTCAACTCACCATATTCTCTATCTAGTCCAAGCTTTAGTCCTCCAAGAAAGGTAAAAAGTCTTAAGGAAATTTATGAAGGCACTACTAGTCTTGATGCAACTGTAAATTTTATTTTATTATCTCATATTCAAGTTGAACCAAGGAAATTTGAGGATGAAATAAAACAAGAAGTGTGGATTAAAGCCATGAATGAAGAAACTGCTTCAATTGAAAAAAATGAAACATGGGAATTAGTTGATCTTCCACCTAGAAAAGATGTTATTGAGCTAAAATGGATTTACAAAACTAAATATAAAGATTTTGAAAAATTGAAAGGCATAAAGAAAGATTGGTGGCAAAGGGTTTTTCTCAGCAACTAGGTATTGATTACATTGAAACCTATTCTCTTGTTGCTAGATTAGACACCATCAAAACAATTTTAACATTAGCAGCCCAACATAGGTGGAAATTTTATCAATTTGGTGTTAAATCAACTTTTTTGAATGGTTATCTGAATGAAGAAGTGTTTGTAGAATAGCCACTTGGTTATGAAGTTGCAGGACAAGAAAAAAAGGGCTACAAGTTGAAAAAGGTGCTTTATGGGCTCAAGTAGGCACTGTGAGCTTTGTACAGTAGGATAGACAATTATTTTTCAGAAAAATCTAGTTTCAAAAAAAGTGAAAGTGAGCCCACATTATATGTGAAATATTGGAATACAGGGGATTTACTTATCATATGTATATATGTAGATGATCTAATATACATAGGAAATAGTGAAGAGTTAATGGATTAGTTTAAAAATGTAATGAAGATTGAATTTGAAATGAAAAATTTGGGTTTGATGCATTATTTCCTTGGAATAGAGGTAAGACAACAAAATTATGGCATTTTCATTTCACAAGGTAAATATGTCAATGATTTACTTGATAAATTTAAGATGAAGACTTGCAAACCGATGAATACAACTTTGAACATGAAAGAAAAATTGGTTAAGGATGATGATTCTGAAAAAGTAGATGCAACATTGTACAAGAGAATAGTTGGTAGCCTTATGTATTTACCAACTACTAGACCACATATCATGTTTTTTGTTAGTTTGCATTCAAGGTTTATGCAAAATCCAAGTAAGATGCATTTTTGTGCAATGAAAAGAGTTCTAAGATATTCGGGGTATAAATAATTTTGACATTTGGTATACTCCTGTAGATGATTTTGGTTTAATCAGAGTTACAGACATAGACTGGGCTAGTTCTATAGATGAGAAAAAAAGTACTTCAGGTTATATATTTTCCTTTGGTTTAGGTGCCATTTCTTGGTCTTAAAAAAATAATCTTTAGTCTCTTTATGTTCAACTAAAGCTAAGTACATTGCTGCAACTTCAACTTCTTGCTAAGCAATATGGCTGAGAAGAATTATAGTAGACTTAAAATAGAAACAAACTATGCCAACGATGATATACTGTGACAATAACTCAACAATTTCCATCACTAAAAATCTTGTCTTCCACATTAGAACAAAACACATTGATATCATATATCATTTTGTTAGGAATCTTGTGGTTGAGGGTCAAATTAAATTAGAGTTTCACAAAACCAATTATCAGATTACTGATATACTAACCAAAGAAATTTCAAAAGAAAGTTTTGAAAGATTAAGGAAAATGATGGGTGTATGCACATTAAGCATTTAGGGGGAGATTGAAGGCATTAATGCTTAATGCCAGTGTAGTAGTTTGATGAAGACACGTTGCATTATCCACCGGCCAAGTATGCTTGACAGTTATTATGTTTGCTATCCTAATTTCTAGTGTTTATTGAGGGATGTAAATACATTGGGTTTATGCATTTTGACATTTGTATTTTTCTAGGCCATTTGTTAATAAGCTCTCCCAAAAAAGCTCCACACAATAGTATGTACACAGGATTTTATATTATTAGAAAAAAATTTTGTTTTATGGTATGGTATGTTGTTCTATATGTAGGTCTTATGTGCATGCACTTGTAGGATTCAAAGTATTCCAGATATTTCCAACAACAAATTTGTTGCTTTAAAAGTATTATTACATTGGTTATATTTTTAACATTGTAGCATTGATCAAATATATATTGTAATATAATGCAAGTGTAGTAATTTTATTTTACAGTTTACTACTCAAGTGTATCTAGTAGATGTGGGTTTTAAGACAAATGATTTGTTAGCAATATTGTTATTGTAGTGTAGGAAAAATTATCCATTTTTCACAATTAATTTGGGAATGATCAACAATAAAATGAACCTAATGTTGCCTTGATCTAGTGTTGTAATGTGTTTTACACATTCACATTAGTCTTAGGGCCCCTTTTAATTAAATAGACCTAATTTTTCCTTAATTTGGTGTTGTAAAGAGTATTTATTTACATATTTACACTAGGTTTTGGGCCATCTTACATTTATGACCTTAAAATCATCATTAATAGGCCCTTAGGATCCTTTATTATACATCCCGAGGCTTATTTCAACTAAAATCCTTACAAGATCAATAAATAAACTTAATTTCCTAACCTCCCAACATTTCCTCAGCTCAAAAAGCTATGGTGGAACCCATATGCCACCTTGGGAATATGAGTCCCCCCTAGATGGGACCTATATGCCAACTTGGGTGTATGAGTCCCATTTGGCCCCTTTTTAGGGTTTTGAGCAAGAAATCAGGGTTTTCAATTCAAATTTTGTGAATGTTGGCTTTTGGGATCTAATAAACAGTAAATTAGATGGAATGCATATATAATTAAGGTTTCAAATCATTATTTCACCTAGCAATAAAGAATCAAGCATCCTAAAATCTCACAAGAGCATTATAGAGTATTCAAGAGCATTCAAGGGAAAATTTCTTCATCATTTGTTGCAACAATCAAGATCTATTGATATCAAGTCTAAGGCTTGATGCATCATGTATGTGTTTTTGAGCTAATGTTGTGATGTATTGTTCAAGATCAATTCAAGTATTTAAAGGCATTCTTTTTTTATCACGGATCATGATCAAGATCTACATCTATTGAAGCCACTCCATGCTTGTTTGCAGATCAACAAGTTTTCAAAAAAGGTTCTATTGTTTCATCTTATGTTTCATGTTTCATGTTTCTTTTCATTCATGTTTCATTTCTAATTAAGGTTTGATTACCAAAATGGGGTTTGACCAAGGAAAATCCCCATTCCCTAACAAAACAACACTTTTTCTCTCTCTTTATGTGATTGTAGGTTTATAGGTTGAAGAAAAAGTGTAGTTGAAGCCTTCAAAAGTACCAAAATGACAAAGTTGTCATGAAAAGTTGTCAAGGCTCACATAAACTCTGATCTAGAGCAAGATATCCAACCTATTTACATGAAATAAGTGGGAAAGTGCTTATCTAATCCATCTTTAAAGGCTCAAAAAGTTTCACTTCATAATTATGCTCCTAGGACACTTTGTGACAAAATGGGACACTTTGCAATAGTTTGGGCGTATCAGTCCTAGTACTTCCTTTTTACCAGTTTTCAAAAGATCTTGATCAATCACTGTGAGAGTCCAGAATCTTCCTAGAAACCCTAGACTAGGACTAAATTTTCCAGTTTGGCGTATGAGTCCCAATACACACCAAAAGTAGTAGTTTCAGGGTTTTTAGGCCTTTCTTAGTTATCTTCATTTGTCCAGGTACTTCTCTGTCTTATTCTATTTATTAGTTTGATTATATGTTTTCATATTCCATTTTCTAGGTCATATAGCTAGATTTTCATGTTACTTTCATTGCTTGTCTTTTTAAGAATTTTCTTAGTGGTGAACCCCCTTTAATCACACCTAAGGAGACCTTGTAGCAATCTATTTTCCTAATTGGATCATTAGGTTGAGATCTCTAGGGTTTCCTTGAATGAACTAAGAGTGAAATAGGTCCTTTAGTTCCATCCCCTAAAAGGTGGAACCCTATTTCTTTGTGTTTAGTTACAAAACTCAATTAGAACAATGTAATACCTATTTCAATGTTTTTTAATGGATAAAACTTTGTCATTGCAATAGTAATGTGTTTCCCCTGTTCTACATTTTATAAAACCCACTATGTTTTTTGGAATGTTTTTTCTTGATATTTTGTTATATTGTAAGTGGATTCTCCTCCTAAAACCAACAAATTCTACATCCAAAATCAACTTTCAATCATTTTTGCAAGTGTGGGTTTGATCCACATTATTTGATAATGATTTTTTTTTTTGAAGTGTTTATCAATCTATGAGTGACCTTATCTACTTCTGTATCTATTATGGATCACAATTCTCTTCTTGAGAGATTTTGGTCCCACAAAGGTTATATTTTAGGATTTAGCAAATTTCCTCTCGATCATGAATTTTAGTTTTTGGTGTGTAACAACTTAACAACTTCTATTGTGTTGAAACTACAATAGCTAAAATATTTTGTGATGCTATTGACACACTAAAATTGCTCCTATGGATTAGGAACACTAATTTATCCTCCCTACACATATAAAGTGGTGCCAACTACATATTGTAATAAAAGATAAGCATGTTTCAACCCTTGTGAATAATTCTTCAAGGATTCATGCCTATTTCTACTGATTTTCTTCAATGCCTTGTGATGCATACATGCTATAGTGCTTGATTTTTTATGATTTTCTTCAATCCTTTGTGCTACATAAATGGTGAAATTAAGAATAAAATTTCTCCCTAGCCATTACAAGGTACCCAAGATCCATTGGGATTGAGATCTCGGCTTATGAAGTGAAATTTTTTGTTTTTCACTATTTGCTAGGGCTTTTAATAATAGTTGCTAGGAGACTAGTATTGGTACTAGTATGGGAGATCGGTATTGGTATTGAGATGCTTTAAAAAAAAAGGAGATAGGTACTAGTAGACGACAAATATACAGGTAAAGTAAAAAATGTTCAAACTTTAAAAATTAAAATTTAAAACATTTAACTAAAAGTAATGATTAATATTTAAATTTTACATAATTTAAGATGTAAAACTTAAAAAATAAATTATAAACACTAAATTTAAATATAAATTATAAACATTAAATTTAAATATAAATTTTAAAAATTTAAAATAAAAATCATAATTAATTTATTGAATTGTAATCCTAACAATTTTTTTTTTTTTAAATACAAAAGTTGTATAAATAATAACATGAAATATTAAAAGTAAAACTTCAATGCTAAACCAAAGCATACATGCATGGGAGGGAGGCATATAAAACAAGGTGTTTGTGAGAGTTGCCCATTTTTAAATGTGTGAGGTGCAAATGCATTCAATAAATATTTGAGTGCACAAACACCATCTTGAACATTCAAGCAATTCATGCTAAAACCGCATAATGTTATTTTTTTGTTTTCATTTCACTCCTAAACCTAAAAACAAATTTTTAAATATTTATAATGTTTTGGGCCTTTTGGCATACATGGAAAGCAATTGTAGGCAAAGTTGGTAGAACTTAAACATTGAACCTTGATGACATAAAAATATGGAAGGCATATAAAGTTACAAACTATTCAGTATAACAGAAAAATTGCAGAAACTAAGAAATGCAAAACCAAAGGAAAGAATTGTAGTTGAATAGGGAATCCTACCTCAAGTTATATGAATTTAAAACATGACTTTAAAAAAAAAAAACTTTTAAAGCTTTTTTAAGGAATATATGCCTGATTTAGGGGTTTTTAAAAAGAGATGCCCAAAGACACAACTAGGACATTTCATGGGATTAGAGATGTTCCCCAGTCTTGGAGATGCATCCCAGGGGATGGGACATGTGTCTCCCTACTACCCTATTTTTAACAAAGATCATAGAGAACATGGATGTGGGATTACACAACTCCCACCTCTAGGTACCCCCATGGAAACATAGAAGTGGGAAAAGTTCCATCCCATATTTTTGACAAATACATCCAAGTGTTCTAATGGTTTCTACAATGTGCTCAAGATCTGTGGGAATGAATCATTGGATTATGGCTTGAAACTCCACATTCCTCATTGTTTTCCTGATTCAGATTGGAATAAAATGTTAGGGGAAAGTATGTAGGGATATGAGAATTGACTTGGATCTATAGTGACATATGCTTAGATAATGACACTAATGGGCTTGGATCCACACATTGCTATGCCTCTAATTTTCACACCAACCTCCATGTGCCTGAAATGAATAAAATAACTTTTGGGAATTAAAGTTTGGTTTACAAAGTGAATCTTGTTCTCCACAAATTTGACCCAAATTTATCGTACTTCTTGGAATTGAGTCTATAGTATTTTTTACTGATTCTTCAGACCTCTCTTGTTTCCAAAGTAGTTCAATTTTGGATATGATGTAATGGGTTTTGTAGAATCTAAGTCCTTTGGAAAAACATACCTAGAAATGCCAATGGTGTTTTCAAGAAGGAACCAGAATTTGGAGCTTTTTTTGTGATGAACCTGTGCTAGATGAAACATTAAAACAATAACCATATTTTCTAATAATTTCTTTGGATCACACTACATTGTTGTCTTTACAAGTTTCTATGGTAGGAATATCTTGTGAAAATTGGGCACTAACAATGAGCACTTGTGTTACCAATGCTTTGGTGCCTAATTGTTGGTAACTATCTCGAAGTCTTTTATGGAGTAAAATGAAATTTCTTGTCTCTGCTAACCATTTTCTTGCTTTTTGTATCAATCACTCCATTGAATATTTCCTGTTCTAAATAGTTAACCCTTTAAGAGGACATTGGTAAAAAGATAACAACTATTTTAAGAAAGAACCTTAAAAGTTGGTGGTGCAATTCGATAGGAACTTTTATTTAGAGTTTTCTGTAGTATCTTCGATATTGAAGTTAACCACAAATGTGTTAGAATATCTAATCTTGAACAACAACATGAAAATACATTTAATGCCCAGTCAGAAGAGATCCATTTTGGATTATTCCCCCCAATTGTTGTGTCTGACATATGCTGCCCAGTAAATGCCTTTCTGATAGCAAATTAACTCCAATAGGTGAATTTGAAATTGGGTGTTTAGAAAGGGAAAGTAAGACAAAAGAATAGAATAGAATGTTTTTCTATAAGAGGAGACAATTTTTTGCAGCAACAAGACAAGGAGGAATGTTTAGTAGAATACAAAACTACATGAAAGGAATGTTTACGAGAACCTACAGCAGTAGACGACATTGATAGAGAGTAGTGCTCCATTGCTCTAGAATATCTCCAGCATGCAGTAACACACAGGAAAGCTCCAGTGCACCAGAATTTGCATAGTTTGTTCTATGAAGAATATATAGAGATTTAACTCTAATTTTTGTGTAATTATTTTGAATGTAATCTTTTTGTGAATAAATGAAATAGAATATATTTCTACCCCCTTGTCTTGTTGTCTCTTTGGTTTGTGTTTTAATCTTTTCCCAGTTTAGTTGGGTTCTTTCCCAATAGATTGGTATCAGAGCCCTAAGTTTATGGGCATTCAATTTTTAAAGCCCTAGTTTTCTGGGAAGTGAAGAAAAGCCCTATATTTTTTTTGGGTATTTGCATTTTCCCCCATTTAGAAAAATGGTTGGAGGAGATAATAGGAGTTGGTAACAACCACCTATATTTGATGGTAAAAATTATGATGTTTGGGCAAATAAAATGAAAATCATTTTATTAGGAAATGATTTGCTGGAATTAGTAGCAAATGGGATCATAGATGTGACTGAACCAAATGTATTTACAGCATTGAGCAATGCTCAAAAGAACCAGTTGAAGGAGACAAGGAAAAATGATGCTAAAGCCCTCAGTTTGATTGAGGCAACCTTGATAGAGGCTATCTTCCTTGAATAGTAGTAGTTAATTATGCAAAAGAAGCATGGGGAATACTTCAAACCACCTACAAAGGGACTCAGAAAGTTAGGGTAGTGAAACTCCAACTGCAAAGGAGAGAATTTGAGACCATGCAGATGAAGGGCAATGAGTCCATTTTATATTTTCATACAAGGGCTTCCATCTTGGTTAACCAGTTGAGGATAAATGGAGAAACCATGGAAGAGCAAAAGATTGTGGAGAAGATTCTCAAAAGTTTACCCATAAAATTTGACCCAATGGTTATTGCCATAGAAGAGGTAAATGACCTCTCACAAATGTCAGTTGATGAGTTAATGGGTTCACTTCAAACCCATGAGAAGTGCCTAAATAGGTCTGCAAATTCTTTCCTAGAGCAAGCTTTCAAAGCTCAAGCCAATATGAGAGGCAAGGGAAGAGGAAGAAATGGAAGAGGAAGAGGTAGAAACAACTCTGGAAGAAGAGGCCAACACCTCCCAATCAGACTTCCAAACCACAAAGAAGAATATAAACTCAAATAAGAGGAATGATAAGAGAAATGTGCAGTGTTACTACTGTCACAAGTATGGTCACTATGCAAGTGAGTGTAGGCAGAAACAACATGACCAGGGGAGTCAAAATGAAAATGTGGCAAACGAGAACAAGGCTAAAAATGAAAAACAGTCACAAAAGTGTTTATTGCACGCAATCTTGTAGAATAGGATAGTGTTGAAGTTTGGTATTTGGACATCGGTTGTAGCAACTACATGAGTGGTAACATAAACTTATTTGCCTCCATAGACAACAACATTAAGTTTGAAATCAAAATGGGGAACAATGAGAAGTTTCTAGTCATGGGCAAGGGCATAGTGTGCCTACAAACCAAGCATGTTGAAGAAAGACAACTCCATGACATCTTCTATTCCCCAGGCATGAAACACAATCTCTTGAGCATTGGGCAGATGGTCCAAAATGGTTATAGAGTGCTAATGGAGAAAGGGGAATGCATCATTTATGACAAAAATGAAAGCAAGAAAGTTATGGAAATGGTTCAAATGACAAAGAACTAGATGTTTCCCCTCAAAATGCAAATCTCAGCACTGTCAACAGGCCTACAACAATCAACCTTCAAAATAGTCATCCAAGACCCATCCAAGCTTTGGAATTTTTGGTATAGGCATCTAAGTTATTCTAGTTTAAATATTTTAGCTAAAAAAGATATGGTTAGGGGCCTACTGATAATTGTAGAGCCTAATGGAAAGTGTGAAGCATGCATCCTAGGTAAATAATATAGGCAACCCTTTCAATCAGGGCATTCTAGGAGAGCTAGAGAACCATTAGAGTTGGTGCATTTAGATTTATGTGGTCCCATGAAGACCCCAATGCTAGGTGGAAATTTTTATTTCATGACACTTATAGATGATTATAGTAGAAAAATATAGGTGTATTTTTTGAAGAAAAAATTAGATGCATTTGAGAAGTTCAAGGAATTTAAGGCCTTGGATGAAAAGCAAAGTGGCCACTATATCAAAGTCCTCAGAATAGATAGAGGGGGAGAGTATATCTCTCGAGAATTTATGAATTTTTGCAAGTCTCACGGTATTCAAAGACAACTCATAACCCAATATACTCCACAACAAAATGGAGTGGCTGAAAGAAAGAACAGAACCATCTTGGAGATGGCAGCAAGCATGTTGAAGGAAAAAGGTTTGTCTAATGAATATTGGGGTGATGTTGTAGCAACAATAGTCTATATTTTGAATAGGTGCAGGCCACAAAGGCTGTTCGTGATGGGATCCCACAAGAAGCATGGAAAAAATGCAAATGGAGTGTTGAGCATTTGAGAATATTTAGATGTGTGGCATATTCACTCATGCCAAAAGAGAAGGAAAAAATTTGATGAAAAAAGGAAAAAAATGTATTTTCATAGGCTATGGTGAAGAATCCAAATCCTACAGAATGTATGATCCCATCACCAAGAAAGTGGTGATCAACAGGGATGTTGAATTCATTGAAAATGACACATGGGATGGAATGGTGCACTAGTAGAATTTGGAAAATAAATGACTATGTGACTAAAACTTTTAGTCATGTGACTAACACTAGTAGTATTTGGAAAATAAATAACTAATTTGGTCATTTATAAGTGACTAATTTGGTCATCAGGTAAAATCACAACTAAATGACTAATATCAGACAAATAAAAATGACTAAATAAATGACTAATATCATACAAACAAAAATGACTAAATAAATGTGCTCATTATTAAAATCTTGGTCATAATTTTCATTTTAATAAACATACTCCAAAACCTTCGTCAAGACCTTATTTTCAACCGTAGCCTGCCATAATTAATAATAAAATATTACAAATAAAATTATTAATAAATATTTTTTGTGGAATAAATATTTTGTTTTGTGGTGTTATCATATGAAGACCAAAGTTTCTTCTAAATTGATGAAAAACCACCAAATTATAAAAATTAACGAAAACCATAAGAGAACCTAAAAAACTAAAACCCAAAAACCTTGAAAAACAAAAAATTAAGCAAGGAAGAGAGAACACAAAAGATAAGAATAAGCAACCAAATAATCTAAGAGGAAAAAGGACCAATTTTTTTTTATAAGCATAATTTTCATTTTAATAAACATACTCTAAAACCTTGGTGAAAACCTTATTTTCAAGGTAGCCCACCAAAATGGAGTAGTCAATCGAAACCTTATTTTCAAGGTAGCCCGCCGAAAGGGAGAAGTAAAGTGACACCTGATTTTGGATTGCAACCTCTACCCATTTTTCCGCATCGGATATGATTTGTGCAGAATCTTGTGGTAAGGCACTTTCCATGGTTTTAGTTAATTTTACTTTTCAAATCTATACATGGTTAGGCCATATGATCCATATGATCCATTCTTTTTAATAATTTTACTAGCTACTTGTTGACTAACAGTGATTATGTTCTTTTTTAGGCTAATTATGGAAAAGCGGATCCATCTTGTGTTGCAGAAGTTAAGGATTTATATAGAGAACTTGGAATTGAGGTATGTTTATTCTTTTCTTTTCCGTTATGAGATGTTAAAAGTGATCTTTTCTTTTTGAATTTTCCACTATCAAATTGCATAGTTCACAGGAGAACTTACTTTTATCTATAAAAATGATATAAAGGGACATGTAGATTGAGTTGTCTATACAAATTTCAAAATTTGAACTCTTAAAATTAGCTTCCACTTTTTGAGGGGACATGCAAATCACTTTTGAAGTTGAGAGTAAAAAACAAAGTAGCATGTAAAGAAAAAGGATGAACAATAATAAAGTGAAAAGTGGCTCTTTTATCAACCATGTAGAGTATAATGAAAGGAGTGCAGGGATGGTAGGGGTTTAACATTTATAGTGCAGTGGAACAGTAGTTTAGTTGTACAGTAGATGTCATCCTACATTGTTTGAGAACTCTTACTAAATTCCCAAAAATAGGAGTTCCCAAATGATTCCAATAGATATTATAAATAGAAAACAAACAATATTTTCATATAAACACAACAAGAGCTGATTCATAGGCCCTATGAAAATCTCTAACTTTTTGGCTCCCCTTTGATACTTTTTCGCATACTTACAGATTACATCTCCATGATTAATATGGACTAGAAGGGTTGAAATGGAACATGTTAGTCTTTTCCATTTATTGGGCAATAAAGAGTTTGAAGTGACTGAAAGAATCAAATGTAGACCTTTACTCTAGATTCTTTATTCTCATTCGGTTACTAATATATCTAGATATAAACCATGATGACTTAAATTAGAACTAGAAGAAATCTCATGAAAATTACTAGAAGAGATCAGTGATTAGATGAATCATGGAAATGAAAGGAACTCCATAAGCCACAACAAACAAAATATGCAATACAAATGAGAATACAGGCCTTCAAAGGAGTTGTCATGGATAAAGAATCATCCTCCCTTAGATCTCTTGTGAGAATTCCTGAAAGCTCTTCAGTTATCCACAATATCCACATGCTATGAGCTCTAATACAAAGATTGTGCATAGTTCTTCAAAGTTTATTCAATTTGGTGCTATTATTTTTATCCTGTGATTCAGGCTTCAAACCAACCCATCTCATTAGTATTTGTCTTTTAGAATTTTCTAGAAGAGGGTAATCAAAATTAGTATTGGAATATCTGAAAGTCAAAGATCCTTTCCCTCAAACTGAAGCTTTTTTCTCAACAAGCCAGTGTTGAGACAAGCCAAGAACTAGTGGAAGGGAAGTTGAATGAAAATTGAGAGCAACTAAAAGCCTTCCTAAGAAAAGTGCCCTTTCCACTATAACTATCAGTTCTAGTGTCTCCTTGTTAATTTTTTCTGGAATCTCCTCATTTTCATTTCTTGATAGAGAACTTCTAAAAGATGTGCACGATGTTCTTCAATCTCAACAATCAATGTTGAGATAAAATGGAAGCATTTCTCTTTCAAATAAGGTACTAAGTAATTTATCCTTGAAGGAGATTTATGTGAATGAAGAGAACTTAGGAGGTCTTCTAGAATATTCTTGGACCCCTCATCTATGGTATCTTTTATTTGACTAACCTCAGTTTGAAAATAAGCGTTAAGGTGACCAAACTGGTCTTCATCATTTGTCATCATAAATCTAAAACTCAACCCAAGTAAACTGACACTTTTTAGGTCCCCTCTCTTGAGAAGCTAGCCCTCACTAGTAGTTAATTTGTTCAAATGGGTTTCAACATCTTTGTAACTTGCTAGAGATGTAACTATGGCTTCAAGGAATTTACCAACCTTAACTCTAGTTGACCTTGACCCTCATGCTCTTGTTTCAATTTAGTTTCTTCCCAACCCTACAAATCAACGACTAATTGTATACACCTAAAAACGGTCATCACATTCTGTTAATTAAATAAAACCTGTTTGATTAATGCTTCAACTACATATAAATAAGGTCTTACTTTATTTATATTGTTCACTTTCCTTTTAATTCTTCTAATTCACATTCTTCTAAATAATTAAATAAACAAAATTCCCTAAACGTGTTTATTTAATTAATCTTCCTTAATCCTGATTAAGAATTAGAGTACATTTCTACAAATTTTTGTGTGCCACCTCATAAAGGTCACATGAAAATAAATAAGCCTAATTATTAATTAGAATTATCCTCACACACACTTCCACCAATGAGAAAAAGCACATGGCTTTATTCCCCCACACTTCCAACAAATTTGGAGCACATGGGTCTTTGTTTCACACACTTGGGAATCCCATACATTTGGCATGTTTCCAATTGCTCAAGGGATTCTCTCCACACACATGGAATGTTGTCCTTGGTCAAGGGGACAACATCTTGATTCCTTTCATCTCTACCATCTATCATTTCTCCTTCAAATCTAGACTGTTGATGGATGCCACCTCACAAAATGCTTGAGAAACCCTATAAATACACCCTCTTTCCTTAGCATTTATCATCCACCTTTTGAGTAATGTTATAATGCTATTTTGAGATACAAATTGTAATCGTGTTATAATGCCATTTTTCATCCACACTTTGAGTATTGTTACCATGCACAGGTTTTTCGTAGGATCTTGGAGCTTTCATGGAGTCTTATAATTAGTTTTCATATCATGTGTTACTTTGCATTATCATCTTAGATTAATTAATTGCATCATAGTTACATTTTATCATCCTCATTGCATCATAGTTACATTTCAGGTTAGTTTGTTTTATGTTTGCATTTGAGCATATGCATAATCATGGATAGTTCACTATAGTTTCATATCATCTCACTCATCTCCACTTGTTCGTCTATCATCAACATCATCCTTCATTTATCATTGCATTCGTTATCCTTTCCATCATTTTGTTTCATTTAGAAGCATACCAATAATCATTCCACCACACATTTGCACATAGAAATCATCTTAACTTTCATATTAAGCATCAAATCTCATTTTCTAGGTAGTCATTTTAACAACCTTTGTTCCCATAGAAATCTGAGGGCCAAACGGTTTAATAAATCCCTACAAATAAAGGACAATGATACATACTTGAAAGGTTTGATTGTATTAGGAATAGAGTAGTTTTACTTGCTCCAAAATTTGAATGTAAACCGTCTCATTAAGGTTTGTGTTGACATTTGAATATCTCTCCACATTTGAAACACGCACACAATGGCACACACTGTGGGGCATGGTCTGGGGCATCAAAATATTGCATCGTCTGGGGCATCAAAATCTTTTCTGAGCATCGACATCAAATTTTTCTTTGAAGCAATGTGTAAACACATTACTTCAAAGAGGAGCAAAATGTATACACCTAAAAATGACCATCACATTCAGTTAATTAAATACAACCTATTTGATTAATGCTTCAACTACATATAAATAAAGTCTTACTTTATTTATATTGTTCACTTTCCTTTTAATTCTTCTAAACAATTAAATAAACAAAATACCCTAAACATGTTTATTTAATTAATCTTCCTTAATCCTGATTAAGAATTGGAGCACATTTCTACAACTTTTTGTGTGCCACCTCATAAAGGTCACATGAAAATAAATAAGCCTAATTATTTATTAGAATTATCCTCACACACACTTCCACCAATGAGAAAAAGCACATGGCTTTATTCCCCCACACTTCCAACAAATTTGGAGCACATGGGTCTTTGTTTCACACACTTGGGAATCCCATACATTTGGCATGTTTCCAATTGATCAAGGGATTCTTTCCACACACATGGCATGTTGTCCTTGGTCAAGGGGACAACATCTTGATTCCTTTCATCTCCTCCGTCTATCATTTATCCTTTGAATCTAGACTGTTGATGGGTGCCACCTCAAAAAATTCTTGAGAAACGCTATAAATACACCCTCTTTCCTTAGCATTTATCATCCACCTTTTGAGTAATGTTATAATTCTATTTTGAGATACAAATTGGAATAGTGTTATAATGCCATTTTTCATCCACACTTTGAGTATTGTTACCATGCAGGTTTTTCATAGGAGCTTGGAGCTTTCATGGAGTTTTATACTTAGATTTCATATCATGTGTTACTTTGCATTCTCATCTTAGATTAATTAATTACTTCATAGTTACATTTTATCATCCTCATTGCATCATAGTTACATTTTAGGTTAGTTTGTTTTATGTTTGCATTTGAGCATATGCATAATCATGGATAGTTCACTATAGTTTCATATCATCTCACTCATCTCCACTTGTTCATCTATCATCAACATCATCCTTCGTTTATCATTGCATCCATCATCCTTTCGATCATTTTGTTTCATTTAGAAGCATACCACTAATCATTCCACCACACATATGCACATAGAAATCATCTTAGCTTGCATATTAAGCATCAAATCTCATTTTCTAGGTAGTCATTTTAACAACCTTTGTGCCCATAGAAATTTGAGGGCCAAACAGTTTAATAAATCCCTAGAAATAGAGGACAATGATATGTATTTGACAGGTTTGATTGTATTACGAATAGAGTAGTTTTACTTGCTTCAAAATATGAATGTAAATCATCTCATTAAGGTTTGTGTTGACATTTGAATATCTCTCCACATTCGACACACACACAAAATGGTGCCCACAATGGGGCCTTTGCCTCACTTATTGCTAACTTTTTTGATGGTTTCATGATTGTAGGTTCAAGGTTTATGAATTGGGAACATTTTGCACCGGTTTGGAGGCAATTCTGAGCTATGTGGAGGCATTTCTATGCTGTTTTTAGAGTTTTGGAACCTCTTGTATCTATTTGGGCACCTCTTGCAAGCAGTGCAAAGACCATTTTTAGCTGTTTTGAGACCATTCTGGCTTGTTCTGAGAGTTTTGGCGCCCCTTGCACTTGTTTTGGCACCTCTTGCTTGAGTTTTGGATCCTCTTGCAACTTGTTTCGAGACTGTTTTCACCTATTTCGGGACCATTCTGGGCCACTTTGAAAGTTTTGGCGCCTCTTGCAACTATTTTGGTGCCTCTTGCTTGAGTTTTGGCACCTCTTGCAAGTTGTTTTGAGACTGTTTTCACTTGTTTTGGGATCATTCGAGCCACTTTGAGAGTTTTGGCACCTCTTGCACCTATTTTGGCACCTCTTGCTTGAGTTTTGGCACCTCTTGTAACTTTTTCCAAGACCATTTTCACCTTTTATGGGACCTTACTACATTGTTTCTGGAGTTTTGGCGCCTCTTGCACCTATTTGGCACCTCTTGCAAACTATTTCAGGGAGTTCTAGTTTGTGTAACTCTATTTTTGAGCTTTCTATCTTTGTTTTGGCACCTCTTGTCTCTATTTTGTCACCTCTTATCTCTATTTTGGTACCTCTTGCAGTTTGTCACCAAATCAAAAACTCACATTCTGTGTTGTGCATTTGTAGGTTTTCCCAGAATTCACTATCAAAAACTCAAAACATAAACTACTAACACATTGCAAGGGTTGGACGTTATTCACTTGTTTCCTTTTGGTTAAGATAGGAATGTAGCTTAATTAAAAGGTTAATGAACAACATGTTTCCTTTTGGTTAAGTTAGGAACATAGCTTAATTAATGGGTTAATGAACACCATGTATTTTGTATGCGATGGATGGTAGGCATATGCTCTCCCCTTAACTAGGTGATCCAAAAAGCTAGACCCATTCTTTTTTATGTGCGAGTGTAAGTGGAGCATATGGCATGAGTTCTCTCTTTATTCATTCAAAATAAAGATTGATTGAACTATGGGTATTCTTGCTTTCTTTTTTTATCCTAGAGGGCCTTCCTTGTGGGAAAAAGTAATCACCCAAGGGAATGACCCAACTGGTAACACACTAAATCCAAGCGACTTCCAACCGGGATATAAATGTGGATAGTTGAGAAAAGTTCAAGTATCACGAGAATAATTCTGACGAGATGGATCCAAAGGGATTCTCGCTGTATGGATTATCCCCCATGAATGGAATTCCCACATTAAAACCCTTGTTGTAGATTTTCCAAAATCCTTTATCTATTCTTTGGTGTAGCAATGGTAGTTGCCAAGGCATCCACATTCTCATAGTTTTTAGTAGAGGTGATCAGTTCACCATGGGAGGTTCATGGGGACTAGAAGCTTGGTTGGCCTAGGAAGAGAGTGCACTGTAAGGGGGAGCCCAAGCAATTGGGCTTTTGAATTCATCCACTAAAGATAGTGCAGTTGGGGTAAAACCCACATGGAATTGAAAAGAATACAGTCTTACATAGCCTTAGAAAGTGTATATTTTGATTGAAGTGTCTTCAAAACAAAACTCAAACAAAACACCATAAAAAATGTTACATTTTGAAAGTGAAAACCTTGATTCAGAACTACATTCATTGAGGTAGACAAGTCAATAACTTAGGTCCATCCATCTTCAAAAAATTAGTCCTTTCAGTAGTGTTCAATCTTTCCTTAGGAAAAACAAATTCAGAATATGTGGTTTACACGATGATTTCATGAAAGGTCAATATTAGAAAACCAAAGATAAAACCTCTTAGTCCAAAACAACATCAAAGGCATTTTTCTATGCTTTATGACTTTAGAGAAAGGTTAACCTTCAATTTTTACAAGAGAGCTTGCAAAAACAATCTAGAATTATACATGATGTACTATTGTCAAAATCCAAGACTTTTCCAACTTTTTGAGTACCTTAATTATACCTCTTGAGTCAAAACTCTGAGTCCAAGATTGTTCCTTAGATACCTTAGAAGTCTAAACATTGTCAAAACAAACCTATACAAGTTGAACTTTCCAAACTAAACATAGATCTAAACATTTCAAGGTGCCTAAATCATCAATATCCATCACATCTTTTCTTGTACAACCTAGTTTCATCTTCGGGATTTGTCATCCTTTAATCATGAAACTACATCATTCAATCAAATCAAACTTAGTCTAATCAATAGAATTTGTCATTCTATTTGGCTTAGTTGTAATCCTTGGCACTATTTCAAAATTAGATCAAAGTTTAGTCTCAATCATAACACTTGTATGCCCATCCAAACAAGATCACAAAAGAGGAGACTGAAGGACAAGGAACTTGGAACACCCAACTTTGAAACCAAAAACATAGGAAGTCCGAGTAGTGAAGCTTTCGATATTGAAACTCCCCACATTGAACCTCAAAATAGTGAGATCCCTAGTAACATAGCTGATGCAAAAGAAATCCCTATTCCTAAACTCAACAAAACTCAAGGGGAAGAAATAAACAACGAGGATATCCGAAAAGCAGAACAAGACCCCAAATTCCATAAGTTTTTGGAAAAGATTTTTGAAAGAGATGGGGAAAAATACCTATTAATGTTAGCCAATCAAGGAGTCAAACTTCCCCCTGATTTTGACATCAACATCTTAAAAGCACCTCTCTAGAAGCCTAAAAAGGAAACAAAACAAATGGTTACTTTAACTCACCAAATGAAGAACCTTCAACAACAAGTTCTAGATATGAAAAGGGGAACTTCGAAATGATACTTGATTGAGGACATTTGTCCTTATCCATTTAATCCATCCATCAACATGATTCCTTTCCCTAAACATAGTGAATTTCCAAAGTATGATAAATACAATGGTACAATTGATCCATTAGATCAAGTAAGGGAATTCTAAACTATGAGTCTAGAATTTGTACATGAGGAAACTTATTTGATGAGATTGTTTCCACAAAGTTTAGGAGGGACATGCCTTGAATGGTTTGCAAAGATTACACCCCCCATCAACACATTTGAGGAATTGGTCAATAGATTTCTCACTCAATAATCTTACAACATCCAACATGATATCACCATGGAAGACCTTTGCAACTTGAAAGAAAAAAAGGGTGTCCTTCCTCATTTTCTTGCAAAAATGGAGGATATTGTTTGCAAGGTATTCTCGTCCCGTGCCCGAAAAAGAAAAGATAGAGATTTTCATTCACAACCTAAATGATGAGATGAGTTATAGATTGGAATTACAATGTCCCCCTACATTCAAAAAATTGATTGAAAATGAAATTAAAATTGAAGAAGCCTTAGTCAAAAGAGGGTTCATTAAAGTATACAATGAAAACAACTCATCCATTTCCTCTAACAACTACAAAATTGGGGACAAACCTAAATTTTGGAAACACAACAAGAACATGGGTACCAATGAGGTCATAGCTGAAAATCAAAATACAAAACCTGTATTCAACCTAACGACAGCTGCCACCAAGACTAATCAAAACAAAAATCCTCCCAACACTCCAAATGCTAACCAAAACAACAATCAGACTAATCCGAGGACTAAAGCAACACCATTTCCAAAACCTTCCAATCGATGGAAATTCACACCATTGGGACAATCTTTAGATTCTGCCTTAAAGGAACTTACTGAGGCTAAGCTTATCATAGTGCTAGAAGCACGAAATTGGGATCCACAAGTCAAACCATTTTGGTGGAACGATGCCCATTACTATGATTATCATCAAAACAAGGGTCATATGATGAAATATTGTTGGCAATTAAAACACGTAATCCAAGATCTCATTGATAACAAAATGGTACACATTGAAGGATCCTAAACCAACAGTGATCAGGGAGTGTTCAAGAACCCTTTACCTAATTATGAGAAGGGAGAGTCCTCTACATCAAATACCAAAGGAAAGAATATAAACTATGTTTATGATTCTACCATTCATTGTATTGAGATGGTTGAGAATTCCATCCAAGACAGTGAAATCGAAAGCCAAGGGAAGGATGCCACTACTAAAACCTGACACAATGATGACACCATCTCACATCAAATCAATGACCTTGTACCTAGAAATATGAACACCAACATTAACATGAATGACAATTGAATTAATGTCATAAAAATCATAAATGATCAAGACAATACACCTATCAATGTGATTACAAGAGGACAAGCCAAGGTAACATTGAAAGGAGCTACCCTTCCACATCCAAAATGAATGTTTTTCTTGTAACTCAATATAACATTGTTGATCAGTTACAAAAGATACCCACTCAAATAACCTTATTGGAACTTCTCAAGATTTCACCGGCGCACAAAGAAATCCTGGAACAAGCTTTAGTTGCCACCACAGTACCAAACAATCTGGAAGTATGTACATTTCAATCTATGGCGGGACATTTGACTGCACCTCATTGCTTATCATTTTCTGAACATGACGATGCATCCACCACCCATCCACATAACACTGCTCTCCACATCGAAGTCCTAATCCATAAACATTGCATCAAACGTGTCCTTATAGATGGAGGAGTAGGCCTAAATATTTGCACTCTCAAGCTTGTTCGTGCATTAGGATATTCTAAAAATGTTATTGATCCTAGAAGGAAAATCACCATAAAAGCATATGATGATGAAGAAATATCCTCCCAAGGATTGAAAATCTTACCCATTCAAGTGGGACCAATCATCAAAGACATAGTGTGTTAGGTGTTAGACAAGGAATTGGCATATAACATACTCTTCGGATGACCATGGATTCATGAAATGCAAGCGGTACTATCAACCTATCATTAGTGCATGAAATTTCCTTTCAATGGACATGAGGTCACCATTGCTACCAATTCTAAAAATCGCCAATATTGCAATGCACTTAGAACAAGTCAAGATACCTTTGTACCACATAATAGAGAAGTCATCAAGTCTGATCCATCAAACAAAGAAAGTCCAGTGGGTTCTTCATCAAGATAGTATGAGGAAAGGGCTCAATCAAAAGACAAAGGGGGTCGTTGACTCTATTTCATGCAACAATGGAAGTCAGCTTGATGCCTTATCAAAATAGTTGGAAAAGATCCAAATAAAATACAAGGGCATGGGGGAATACTCATTTGAGCAATCTTCATACTTATCACAACTTTCATCTTCTCCTAAGTCACATGGACAACCATCCACCTCAAGACAACAATGGTTACGACCCATCATGCTCTTTGATGGGAAGTTTATAAAAATGAGCACTCAAGCAGAGAAATCAAAAGGCATGGATGTTCTAAACGAGTTATACAAAGATGAAGAACCTTCACAGGTATCAATGTCCAATATATGCACAAATAAGTACCGCAAAGGTTAGACAATCCTGACAAAAATGGGATATGAGGGAAATGGTCCTTTGGGTAAAAGAAAAGAAGGAATTAGTGAACCAATACAACTCATCACAATGAATCCCAAAGACAAAACAAGACTAGGCTACATGGAAGACTTAAAAGAGGAAGCTACTCAAAGAGCTGTCGAAAGAATCTTACAACTACAAGCTAGTGAGGATCATGAAATAGATTCCAATGAATATGAATGGGACTCCCCCTCTGAAGAATCTTACCACGACAAAGAGATCGATGCAGTCCAAAAGTATGCGCCAATATGTATGAAAGGACAAAGTTCTGGTTCTAGACCACTTGAATATGGATTGCAATATGTCATTGACTCAAGTGAAGGCGATCATTATTTGAGTGAGATAGAAACATTGGAAGAGAGTAACATCTTAGACCTCATTGGAGAATTTGACAACATGGCTATCTTGATGCTTACACCTTATGACCTTGGCCAATCTAATGATTCCTTATCCTTAATGCATCCTAAACTAATTGATTGGGATCAAAATGAGCCGCTTGACATACCCACCTTTTCAAATGATGATTCCCTTGTGAACTTCATATGTTCCAATAACCATGACACATGTTCTACCATTGAATCTCAGAACGAATCCCCTGATGAAGGGAGTGTCAAAAATTTCAGTTGCAAAATGAAAAATATAAGAAATGGGTCTAATAGTGAAAACTATCTTATGGCACTATTAAATTAGGAAAAAGTAAAAATAAAGAGTGTATCTCAAGGTGAAAACCTCCCTGAGGCACCAAGATATGGGAGGTTTGACACTCTCCCAAAACACTACCAAGAGAGATCTTTAGTACTAATAGAACCTACACAATCCATCAATGTTGGTACATCTGAGATAGTGAAGACCCTGTGTTTAGCAGAATCCATGACAGAAGAGGGAGAAACCTCATTTCACCAACTTCTTTAAGGAGAGGCAAATCAACTTTGCTTGGTCATATGCTGACATGCCGAGAATAGATCCAGAACTCATTATGCATCACTTATCATTACCACCTGGCATAAAACCGGTAAAGCAAAAACTGAGAAAGATGCATCCCCATATCACCCTTCTGGTGAAAGCTGAGTTGAAAAAGATATTAGATGTAGGATTTATAAGATCTATTGACTATGCTGAGTGGATATCAAACATTTTTCTAGTATCCAAACTAGATAAGAGCATCAGGATATGCACAAACTTCAGAGATCTTAAAAAAGCCTGTCCAAAAGATGATTTTCCTCTACCAAACATTGATCTGATTGTAGACTTGATTATTGGGCACATAATGTTATCACTTATGGATGGCTTTTCAGGATACAACCAAATAAAGATGGCACCTAAATATCAAGATAAAATGGCCTTCACATGTCCTTGGGGAACTTTTTGTTGGAATGTGATGCCTTTTGGGTTGAAAAATGTTGGAGCTACATATCAGAGAGCTATGACTACCATCTTCCATGACATGATGCATACTTTTATGGAAGACTATGTAGATGATCTAGTGGAAAAATCCTACCCTAGAGAAGGACACTTAGATATTCTAGACAAAATCTTCACACAATTGGAGAAATTCAAGGTGAGGTTAAATCCCAAGAAATGTGTGTTTGGTGTGACATCAGCTAAACTTTTAGGATACATTGTCTCAACTAAAGGAATTGAGGTGCATCCTGCAAAGGTCAAAGCCATCATGGAAATTCCTCCTCCTAAAAACATCAGTCAACTCAGATCATTACAAGGAAGGTTCTAGTCCATCAGAAGATGCATTGCACAACTAGCGTATAAAACTCATCCTTTCAACCACTTATTACACAAGAATGTCTATTTCAAGTGGGATGAAAAATGTGAGGCTTCCTTAGTCAACTAAAACAGTACCTGATGACACCACCTATATTGGTACCACCAGTCAAAGGAAAACCACTATTACTATACATTGAAACAACTGAGATATCTTTGGGAGCCTTATTAGCACAGGAAGATTCTATAGGAAAGGAGAAAGCCATCTATTATATTAGCAGGACCTTAAATGGTTATGAGATCAATTAAACCTTTATTGAGAAAGCCTACTTAGTGATTGTATTTTCTACACAACAATTGAGGCATTACATGTTGACTCACACCATCAAACTCATTGCCAAAATTGACCCATTAAAGTACTTACTCAACAAAGCTGATTTAACATGGAGGTTATCCAAGTGGGTCATGATATTGAGTGAGTTTGACATCCAGTACGTGGACAGGAAAGCAATTAAATGTCAGGCCATAGCAAATCAACTAGCTGAAGCACCATTGTTTGATAACAATCCATTGAACATTGAATTCCCTGATAATGAGATCCTAACCATGTCGACACAATGGTGGCTGCTATACTTTGATGGATCTTATACACAACATGGATTAGGCGCAAGAATCTTGTTTGTCTCACCAAATGAATACACAATTCCAAAATCCTACAAATTAATGTTCCCCTGCACCAACAACATAGCTAAATATGAAACATTGATCATTGGAATCAAGATAGTTGTTGAATGGAAAATCATGGAATTGCTAGTCTATGGTGACTCATAATTAGTCATCAACCAAGTCAATGATGATTATCAAACAAAGGATGACAAGTTGCTTCCCTACAAGATGATGGTGGATGATTTCAAAAAGTAATTTGTTGAGATCAAGTTTGCACAAGTTCCTAGAATAGAAAACAAAGTTGCAAATGCAATGGCCACCATTACTTCTCTCTTGTAGATACTTGAACAATGAATAATTTATGAATTCATGGTAGAACAAGTGTCTAACCCATCTTATGAAGATCCATAATCCCAAGTGATATGCCATATTGTCGACCCTCAAATTTCCCTCTATGGAGAGATCCATACCTACTTGCAAGACAATACCCTTCCAATTAACTTATCTCGAAACCAAAAAAGAAACTTCATTCGACAAGCGGCTCACCACACCCTAATAGCTGATGTACTTTATAGATGAGGTTTGGATGGTACTCTTGTTCGGTGTCTAGAACGTAACGGAGCTGAAATCACTTTACAAGAGGTTCATGAAGGTATTTGTGGCACACATTCAAGTAGCTTAACCTTAGCTAAGAAATTATTATGATTGGGGTATTACTAGTCAAATATGGAGAAAGAGTCATTTCAATATGTCAAAAGGTGTTCCAAATGTCAAATTCATGGAAACTTGATACATGCACCGACACAAGAGTTACATCCTTTCACAACTACATGGCCTTTTTACCAGTGGGGATTGGACCTTGTAGGTAAGATTCACCCCTCTTCCTCCAATGGACATAAGTTTATAATCACAGCCACAAAATACTTCACCAAGTGGATTGAAGTTGTTCCTCTAATCACCATCACTGGGAAACAAATCTCATCATTCATACTGAATTATCTCATTTGTTGATATGGTGTTCCTCAATCTATCATTATCGACAATGGAAAACCCTTTAAGAATCAAGATGTTCAAGAGATCTGTAAGAGATTCCATATCCAACATCGGTTTTCTATACCTTACTATCCCCAAGGGAATGGCCAAGCAAAGGCCTCAAACAAGACTATTTTGAATATTTTGAAGAATACCATCAATGAAGCTGGATGTGATTAGCATGTTCAAATAAGCCCGACATTGTGGGCTTATAGAACCAGTATCCATACCATGACAGGAGCAACACCCTATTCTCTTGTCTATGGATCAGAAGCTATTCTACCTATTGAGGTCGAGATACCATCCCTACGTGTGTCACTTAAAGGGATGATTTCATATGAGGATTATAGAGTATCAAGGCTACAAGAATTGGAACCATTGGATGAACACCGAAAACATGCAGTTGATCACCTAAAATATTATCAACAAAGGATATCTAGGAGATACAATCACAGAGTAATACCTAGAGCATTTTAGGTGGGTGACTTATTCTTAAGAGAAAATCCCCATAATCAACAAGATAGAGAAAAGAAGGGGAAATTTGAAACTAACTCATTGGGTCCCTTTGTTATAGTATTAGTCTTTGGATCAGGAGCATATCAGTTATCCACACCCGAAGGTGATCTGCTTGATGAACCCCTCAAAAGCTTGCATCTCAAAAGGTTTTATCCCTAGCTCATCCAGTGCATTGGTAAAGATCTTGGAAAAATACAAAAAAATAAAAAAATGCAAAAATCTAAAAAAATCAGAAAAAGGATTGAAAAATTGTAAAGAAAAAAAGATCATCCTCTAGTGAAAACCACTTTGATGGCACATTGGGAAAGTACCTTGTTGAAAACATGGAAAACAGGTGCCTTGCATAAAATAAGCACTCTCCATCTATCTTGGACTACATGACTTGCTCTGCATCATTCATCCATCATGCTTTCATCTCTGCATTTTTCACGCATCCATGTTCGCACCATAGCTTGATCTAGTGTTTGTATGATGGTATCCCCTGACATTACTACGCCCATTCTAAATATCAGTTTGTCTTATCATATCACACTGGGGGCATGTCCTGCATTGGATTGGATTCTTGTACATTCTCAAGGTTGGAAAATTGGAAAATCCCAAAACATTCAGAAAATCAAAAAATCCCAAAACATTCAAAACATGTCAAAATCCGAAAATAGGTCAAAAAGTCAAAAAGTAAAAAAAACATAGTCTTCATTCGAACTACGTCATCTCTGAGCTTTGAACGTAGGCAAGGGTGATCTTTGATTATCCCCCAAGACATTTAGGTCAGTCTTTTAGGTGTTCACTATGTTCATATTTTTGTCTTGTACATCTTGGTCATGTCGTCAGTTGAACTACGTGGTCTTTGCATGTATAATGTAGGCAAGGCTAATCTATTGATTAGCCCCTGAGGCCCCTAGGATAGGTCTTTAGGTTAGGTCTTGGTTGTTGTGGTCGTGTCTCACCCTGGATTGGGGGAAAAATCCTGCACTCACTAGGGGCAAATAAATTTTGAGCTTGAACCAACAGACAAACAGTCATTGGAACATCATTACAAACACAAAATTCAAATGGATTATGATCTTTTTGAATCAAGGGTTTATCGTATTAAACACGAAAGTTCAAATTTTTCTACTTTGATTTTTGATATCATATCTCTCAAGTCTTTGATGATGTATCAAACTAGAGGAGCAAGGAAGGAGTATGATTTTTCTTTGTCTGTTGTCTGTGAATTTATCATTATTACTATGCAAGTTTTCGTGAGACATGTGCTACAAAGTATCACTAATGACATTCTAAATTTGTATAGGAAAAAGATTAGCTCTTGTTTGTTTATGCAAGTGTTGCTTAGGTCATCTCGGTTTAATTATACTTAGATGCTTGTGTTAACTTGCAATTTTAAAACATCATGGAAGTAGTACTTAGGTCATCTTGGTCTAAACTATGCCATCGATGCTTGTACTCACTTTCAACATTTTAAAGGCCCAATGATGATAAAAAGCATGACAAATTGGTTAATATAAATGACAACTTTTGAAAATGATATTTTCATAGTTAAGTTAGACTGCATTCATGTTAGTATTGCATGTGTATTTATGGGGTTTTTCAATGCTGAAACAATTTTACAATGGTGTCATCTCTATTATTAATGGATTGAGTACATTGGAAATTAACCAAAAAAAAAAAAAACATCATTCTCATTTAGTCACACATCAGTTGCATCATCATTTGCATATCTTAGAAAACATTCTCCCATCATTTACATTAGAGAATACAAAAGAAAATAATAAAGGACATACATTGCATATCATTTCCAACATCAAAATCATGTCATCCACTACACTTAAATAAGTGAGTCTCTTTAGATTTCCAAGAAAGTTGGGAAATATGTCAAAGTTATGAAGCTTAAAAGATCAATTTATTGTAGTCTTCCCACAAATTTTGGAAGTTGCAAAAACCCACTTATTCAAACTTAAGGCCTTGAACATTTGAAGTCATGCACATTCAATCATTTGCATTACACATCATAAATCACATCACATTGCATAATCATAATAAATCACATCACATTGCATAATCATAATAAATCACATCACATTGCATAATCATAATCATCACATCACATTGCATAATCATGATCACAAATACATTCATCACATTGCCTAATCATTGTGATCACATAGAAATTAAATAAATTCACAACATTGCATATCATAATAGGGAAATCAAATGCATATCAACATTTAGATCATAATCACTGTTGCATATAATATATCATCAAAAATGTCATAATGTCCACGTGTACAAGGATTCCAAAAGTAGGATGAGATACATCAAAATACAAAAGGGTACTGTATCATGGGAAACACATCTTCAATCTCACAAAAGGTGTATACACAATGTCCAAAGAACATCACAAAATGCTATGTCGAGATCCCACCAGATGTTGTTGCTCTCATGGAACTAGTACCTTTTCTACCCAATGGACCTACACCTGGATCTCTCCTATCTCTAGGAAATGGCTGCGTGACACCCATACTCACAGTCTAAGAATGAGATCTGCCAAAAGGAGACTATACAAAACTCTCTCATTGGTTGGGAGGAACCAACTCATGATATTTACCTCTATAAAACTGCAACTCCTAAGAAATGTGCTAGATCTCTCTAAAGAAATTTGTTGTACCTACAGATGGTGCCATTTACTGTATCCTCTTAGAAATGGCCTCAACCTACTCTATCCAGTGTCTAAAGGAATCCCTCTCTGAAGTAAGTAAGATCATTTGTTCCTACAACTGTTGTATCTACTACCTATCTGTCCCTCTGTCAGTCATCAAAATATCAATCTGTGCCTAACACTTCCTTAACTCATCCTAAAGGGACACAATCTATGCTTGAGCTTGCACTATCCTGCTCTGAAACAACTGAATCTCTGCTTGCAAAGCTGCTATCTATGATGACTATTGATGTGAGGGTATCCCAATATGAATCCTGGGAAGCACTGCCTGAGCTATGGTAATGCTCCTCCTACACCTCATAACTACAAAATCCAATGGATGACTGTCATCTACACCATCATCACTCTCCCCACCACCCACTACACCACCATCACTCTCCCCACTACCCTCTACACCACTATCACCTCTGCAAACACCCTCCCCACCATCATCACCCCCCTCATCATCTCCTCCCTGTCCATCAACTGGTGATACTAGCTCCTCTGGATGAGTAAATCTAGGAAAGGGATGAGTCTGGAAGAATTTTGAATAATCCTCAGTCATCCCAACATCTATAATAAATGGAACATAATCCCATAAACTTGGGGTCAAGGTATAGTACTATGTACAAGCTGCCTAAGATGATACACATGGGCCCCACTGTAAAACATCCAGTCATCACCGTGCATAATGGGCAACTCCCAGGGGCATCCCCTGAACTTGTCCAAACTGTCGACATACTTGTAGATATAGGTATCACTCAAGCACAACATATGTCCACTCAATCAAATAGCGAGATAACAACATATAGGGAATCTCCAGCTGATCCTCTGGCCACTACTCACAATCCAAGTATAACTGCCATGTGGCAGTCTCCAAATCATCTAGAACACGCCTCCAATATACAACCTTTCCCAACTTATGCTTGACATGTGGACCACTATAACTGAAAACATAGGGTCTCCCTGGTGGTCGATGTCTCTCTCCCATGGGCTGAGTGACGACTATATCCTCCCATGCCCAGGTCTGCAGTAATGTGATGCCACATGATAGACTCATCGCCCCATAATAAATGACCTCTAAAAATCTTGATATAAGCGGGCTAACATACATGAGCCCTAGGCATACCTCATACCATCAAGTGTCATCTGTGATGGCACATGACCCCAACCTACTGAAAAATCCCTTTGACCTATGATCAGGACAAAGGAATCCACCAATGAATCCAGAAAGCACACACAAGAAAGGATCATATCTACTAATCATCTCTGTCCAAGGGATCCATCGACCCATAACATGATCATCTCAACACAATCTCCACAATGTGGATGTACCACCCTGCTCTATCTTATCATACACTACTATCTCTCCCATCACTCGGATCCACAAAATATGATAGATATCCTTGGGAGTCATGGTCATCTCTCCAGTCAGTAAATGAAACATGTTATGATCACTGTTCCATCTCTCTGCCAATGCTACTAGTAAACCTCTATTGATTCTATATTGTGGAATATCTAACAAGGAAGTCAACCCACAACGAGAGATAATCTCTAAGTCGGTTGAGGAAAAACTACAGACCAAGTTCCAGGTCTTCGGGAATTGCTCCTGAGACTGGAGTATATCTCCATCTCCCTAATCATGAACACAAATTAGCCAATCAATGTCATGTTCCATCAAGATTATCAGTCAATCAATGTCATGTTCAATCAAGATTATCAGTCAATCAAGATAATGTGCAGTCATTCAAATCAAATCAATCAAAACAATCATCATCTCAATCAATCAACCCATCGTTCCTCACCTATCATGAGGACGATCTACTATCACTCCTACCATTGTTCCTCGCCTATCATGAGGATGATCTACTATCAATCAACCCATCATTCCTCGCCTATCATGAGGATGATCTGGTATCAATCAACCTATTGTTCCTCGCCTATCACGAGGATGATTTACAATCACTCCTACCATCATTCCTCACCTATCATGAGGATGATTTGCTATCAATCAAACCATCATTCCTCACCTATCATGAGGATGATTTGCTATCAATCCTACCATCGTTCCTCACCTATCATGAGGACAATATGCTATCAATCCTATTATTGTTCCTCGCCTATCATGAGGTTGATACAACACTGGTTCTACCATTTGATTCTCGCCTATCATGAGATCAAATCATCACACAAAACATCAATCAAACACTGTACATATCACAATCGGACTGAAACCAACCAAAAACATGACAAATTGATGACTCCTAGGCTTCAAGGACATCTTGTGAACATCACCTCGAGGAATTTCTGCAATCACACCCTTCAAAATGAGGCAAAAGACAAGCTAAACCACCTCAAATTAATAAGGATGAAAACTTTCCAAGGCAACAAGAGGCACCATTTGGGACCCCAAAGGTGGAAAACAGAGTTTGCAACTAAAAACAAGGTTTTCAAGGCTTACATGAGGCGCCACTTGGGACCCCAAAGGCACCAAAATAGAGTTTAACTTCAAAAACCTCCATTTTCAAGCTTGCAAGAGGCGCCACTTGGGACACCAAAGGTGCCAAAACAGTGTTGGAGGCCAAAAACTTGAATTTCAAGTTTGCAACAGGCACCATTTGGGACCCCAAAGGTGCCAAAACTCTCAAACCACCAAAAAAAATGCATTTTCACCCTTGCAAGAGGTGCCATTTGGGATGCCAAAGGCTCCAAAACTCTTAAAACACATGAAAACTTGATGTTAAAGCTTCCAAGAGGCACCATTTGGGACCCCAAAGGCACCAAAACTCTTAAACATGCTAAAAAACACTCAAAACCGATAAAAACATCACCCAAAAGTGCATAAATGACATCCAATAAGCTACAACATCTATCTATGACGTTCAAAATGCTTCTAAAAGGAAAGAAAATGACTAATAAAGAGGTTTCTCGTAAAGCGTACCATAGGTCCAGAGGTAGCAGGCTGATTAGGTTGGTGAAGATGCTTGTGGTATGGGATCACCATCTTCCTCTAAACTCTCCAATCTTTAATTTCTCAAAACTCAAAATGTAAAAATGAATCCCATTTTACCATTTTCACCTTTTAAGGGTAAAATGGAGGGAATTATGGTGGGATTTATTTCCCATTTTTACCAAAAAGAAGGGGTAATTAATCAACACTATTCCAAGAAAGAGCTTGCAATGATTTTTCAAGAGATAAATCATCTCTGACATGAAAATATCAATGAATCAATGTTGGATCATCATCATAATCATCACAACACCATCACCTCCTTCCAACATTTCATTTTAACATCCCCACATTCACCGATTTATCTCTTGAGGGGGAATATATCTATCAATACCTAAAATTCAAAAGTCTGGGGCATGGTTTGGGGCATCAAAATCTTGCATTGTTTGGGGCATCAAAATATTTTATGAGCATCGACATCAAAATGTTCTTTGAAACATGTAAACACATTACTTCAAAGAGAGGAAAAATGTATACACCTAAAAACGATCATCACATTTAGTTAATTAAATACAACCTTCGATAAAGCTTCAACTAGATATAAATAAGGTCTTACTTTATTTATATTGTTCACTTTCCTTTTAATCCTTCTAATTCACATTCTTCTAAATAATTAAATAAACAAAATACCCTAAATATGTTTATTTAATTAATCTTCCTTAATCTTGATTAAGAATTAGAGCACATTTCAAGAACTTTTTGTGTGCCACCTCATAAAGGTCACATGAAAATAAATAAGCCTAATTATTAATTAGAATTATCCTCACACACACTTCCACCAATGAGAAAAATCACATGGCTTTATTCCCCAACACTTCCAACAAATTTGGAGCACATGGGTCTTTGTTTCACACGCGTGGGAATCCCATACATTTGGCATGTTTCCAATTGCTCAAGGGATTCTCTCCACACACATGGCATGTTGTCCTTGGTCAAGGGGACAACATCTTGATTCCTTTCATCTCCACCATCTATCATATCGCCTTCGAATCTAGACCATTGATGGGTGCCACCTCACAAAATGCTTGAGAAACCCTATAAATACACCCTCTTTCCTTAGCATTTATCATCCACCTTTTGAGTAATGTTATAATGCTACAAATTGTAATAGTGTTATAATGCCATTTTTCATCCACACTTTGAGTATTGTTACCATGCAGGTTTTTTGTAGGAGCTTGGACCTTTCATGGAGTCTTATACTTAGATTTCATATCATGTGTTACTTTGCATTCTCATCTTAGATTAATTAATTGCTTCATAGTTACATTTTATCATCCTCATTGCATCATAGTTACATTTTAGGTTAGTCTATTTTATGTTTGTA
Source organism: Sequoia sempervirens (assembly GCA_007258455.2). Lineage (NCBI taxonomy): Eukaryota > Viridiplantae > Streptophyta > Pinopsida > Cupressales > Cupressaceae > Sequoia > Sequoia sempervirens. The sequence goes on along the minus strand of VDFB02322235.1, from coordinate 294,823 downwards.
TTTGAGCATATGCATAATCATGGATAGTTCACTATAGTTTCATATCATCTCACTCATCTCCACTTGTTCATCTATTATCAACATCATCCTTCATATATCATTGCATCCATTATCCTTTCCATCATTTTGTTTCATTTAGTAGCATACCACTAATATTCCACCACACATTTGCACATAGAAATCATCTTAGCTTGCATATTAAGCATCAAATCTCATTTTCTAGGTAGTCATTTTAACAACCTTTGTGCCCATAGAAATATGAGGGCCAAACGGTTTAATAAATCCTTAGAAATAGAGGACAATGATACGTATTTGAAATGTTTGATTATATTACGAATAGAGTAGTTTTACTTGCTTCAAACTTTGAATGTAAACCGTCTCATTAAGGTTTGTGTTGACATTTGAATATCTCTCCACATTTGAAACACATACTAATAAATGGTAAGCCTTGAAATCATGGAAAAGAAAACTACAAGAGATAGAGCAAGCGTACAACATTAAAATTGTGACTTGCAATAGTAAAAGAAAAGAAGTAGTAGGCAGTTTGATATACAATCAAAAAAGAGCATATTATGAGGCTACCTTAAGGAATCAAATTAAAATTAAATAATATCATGCTTCCAATTCCATTTAAATGTTTAGTTGTATAGTAGATGTCATCCTACTTTGTTTGAAAACTCTTACTAAATTCCCAAAAATAGGAGTTCCCAAATGATGCCAATATATATTATAAATGGAAAACAAACAACAATATTTTCATATAAAAATAACAAGAGTTGATTCATAGGCCCTATGAAAATCTCTAACTTTTTGGCTCCCCTTTGATACTTTTTTGCATACTTACAGATTACATCTCCATGATTAATATGGACTGGAAGGGTTGAAAGGGAACATGCTAGTATTTTCCATTTATTGGGCAATAAAGAGTTTGAAGTGACTGAAAGAATCAAATGTAGACCTTTACTCTAGATGCTTTATTCTCATTTGGTTATTAATATATCCAGATATAAGCCATGATGACTTAAATTAGAACTAGAAGAAATCTCATGAAAATTGCAAGAAGAGGTTAGTGATTAGATGAATCATGGAAATGAAACGAACTCCATAAGCCACAACAAACAAAATATGCAATGCAAATTAGAATACAGGCCTTCAAAGGAGTTGTCATGGATAAAGAATCATCCTCTCGTAGATCTCTTATGAGAATTCCTGAAAGCTCTTCATTTATCCACAATATCCACATGCTATGAGATTTGATACAAAGATTGTGCATAGTTCTCAGTTTATTCAATTTGGTGCTATTATTTTTATCTTGTGATTCAGGCTTCAAACCAACCCATCTCATTAGTATTTGTCTTCCAGAACTATCTAGAAGAGGGTAATGAAAATTAGTACTGGAATATCTAAAAGTCAAAGATCCTTTCCCTCAAATTGAAGCTTTTTTCTCAACAAACTAGAGCTGAGACGAGCCAAGAACTAGTGGAAGGGAAGTTGAATGAAAATGGAGAGCAACTAAAAGCCTTTCTAAGAAAAGTGCCCTTTCCACTATAACTATCAGTTCTAGTGTCTCCTTGTTCATTTTTTCTGGCATCTCCTCATTTTTCATTTCTTGATAGAGAGCCTCTAAAAGATGTGCAAGATGTTCTTCAATCTCAACAATCAATTTTAAGATAAAATGGAAGCATTTCTCTTGAAAATAAGGTGCTAAATAATTTATCCTTGAAGGAGATTTATGTGCATGCAGAAAAATCAGGAGGTATTCCAGAATATTCTTGGACCCCTCATCTATGGTATCTTCTATTTGACTAACCTCAGTTCCAAAATAAGAGTTAAGGCGACCAAACCAATCTTCATCATTTGTCATCATAAATCTAAAACTCAACGTAGGTAAACTGATACTTTTTAGGTCCCCTCTCTTGAAAATCCAGCCCCCACTAGTAATTAATTTGTGCAAATGTGTTTCAACATCTTTGTAACTTGCCAAAGATGTAACTTCAAGGCATTTACCAACCTTAACTCTCTCACACAGATCGACAAATCCATTAGCTATTATTTGTTTCATCCTACTAACAAATAGGATTTCAAAAAGTTCATCCCACAGACTCTTTGAGTTCTTAGCCACTTCAAGCTCCCTTTAAAATGCATTCAGAATATCCAATGTTTCTTTGATCAATGTATCATTCTCTGCAAGTTTCTTGCCACCTTTCACAAGATCAAGCAAATACTTTCCCCCAATCCTATATGTAGAGAGAATATAATTTGCACATGTCTCAAGTCACACTAAGCAAGACTTTGATATAAATTTGATTAGAAAAATCATCATGGTAGCTTGTAGCTTCTCTCTATGAGATTTCCACAACTACACCTCATTGTCTTGATTTGGAACCCCACCAAACAACTGTGATCTAGGTGGGACTTCCAACACAGTCTTATAAAAAAGATGCAAATTGTTTAGAACCACCAAGAAGAGTTCCCCAACCTGACATAGTGTTACCTGTATGACTCTTACCACATTACGGAAAATCGAACTGACTTCCCCCACCTTATTTTTCATAAGCTTTATCTAGTACAATGTGCTCCCACTTGTTATGTGGTTGACTAAATCCTTTTCCAAAGCATTGGTTTCTTTCCCCCATTGGATTTTTAATTCTTTGCTACCTTGGTTGAGTTCTTGAGTTGCATTAATGGAAAATTGGTTCATCAAATTTACGTGAAGGCCAAGAAATTTTCCTCTTCCTTCACCTTTCTATTATACTGTTTCATTGACTTGTTATAGGTCGAGGTTATATTTCATTCAAGTGAACTTGTTTTTTTGATGATTGGATAATGGTCCCATAATCTTGGTAGATCGACATGGTGGGTTCAATATCCATATATTGATCTTCCAAAAAGGTCTCTATTGTTAGCATGGGAATCTCCAACATGGAGCCTGAAAGCAATCAGGAGCACCATTCAACCTCACTTAGACAAATTTCACAAAAAATAGGCTTCAATCTCTCAATTCCTTCAATCCTCAAGCACTGTAGACAAGATATAAAACCATTTTTAGATACCCTTTAGTGACTTCTAAAACATACCCCAAATTCACCATAGGTTGTTTTCAAACAACTTGTAAATTGCAATTAAACCTGTAAATTGCATTTGCTTTAAAGTTTCTAAAGCCTTTTCAATAGATCTAATTTGTGTATATCCTACAGCTATTGTAGTCCATGAGACCACATTTCTTTGAGGTATTTTTTCAAACAGTTCTAGTGCCTTGTCTATGATCCCACATTTAGCATACATGTTGGTGCAGGAGCACCTAAGCTTCCATTTTCAAATTTGAAGGCCATTGTAGTAAGTCAGTTTAGCATTTGAGGAGGTCATTTTATGTTAATTAGGTCTTGTGAGAACATTCACTATGAATTAGGATGATTTTAGAGTCAATTTGGTAAAAGAGACAGTTGCAAAAAAGTTGTAAAATTGTAAACTATCAAAAGTTGTTGCAGGTCATTTTTGTCAAGTTTTGTAGAATTGCTAAATATAGTGCAACATGATTTTTTTTGCATGTCTGAGGAAAATAGATGCTCCTCCATTGAACAAAAAATGTGCATTGATAAATTGAATATATACTTGATATACCAGTTTAAATAATAAGGAAATATTAAACTGGAGACAACTAGATAATTGAATATTTTCAACAAACAATTGATACCAATATAAAGCCATAGAATCCTCTTTCATTGATTTCCTCAAAATTATATCTGCAACATAGTCTTTTAAAATTGGAACATTATGGAAGCTTTATGCTATCTATCTATCCCTATTCGCCTACTATCTTCTCCTATATCCTTCTTTTGGTCCTGGTCTCTCTTATATACATGAGAGGCAACAAGCTTCAGATGAAAATACACGACTCTTGAAAAAAAAACATGATTTTGAACTTAATTTAAGAAACTAACACAATCATAAACATGTGTACCAATCTGTTAATCTTCGAGTAAAATCCCATGGTCATCTAAGACCTGTTCAAAGCTTTTATTGTATGATAGGGTCCACATCATTACCACTGACCGATTCTGACTATTGCTCAGTTATGCCCGGATTATCCATTACTCGATTTATAAATAGATTGAAAGCTGAGAGGTGATCAATGTACCCCTGTTCTGCATGAATGTCGACATTGGATATGACCACCTTCATATCATACTCTATGTACATGAATTTCTCAATTTGTTTATGAGTATTCTGCAAGACCATATCCTCATCGTTGATCTCATGCAATGCAATTGTTAGAAACTTTGTAAATTCTGTTTTCCAATCACCCCTTTCTCAAAGATTCCCTATATCATCATGAAGTGTAGGAATCAAATTAAAAAAACTAAGGTCTTCTTCGATTCTTTCTTGATATTGGTTGTGGGATCTCACCAAGTCATTATATCTTTGCAGTGTTTGGTCTTTCAAGATCTGTTTTCCCAGAAGTTCCTTCTTTTTATCAATCATTCTTCCTTGTAACCAGACATTCTCCTCTAGTGCTGATTGTATTTTCTTAAATACACCCCAATAATCATCAACTTATTGAACCTCTCTTTGATTATCTCAGACACAACATTGTACTTAATGATTTTCACCTCCTTTTCCAGTGTTTTACACTTTCTTGGGCTTTCAAATGGGATTTTTTCCAATAGGTTACATCAACTAATGCATCTAACACTCTTTTAACCTTTTCGAGCCATGGAGCGTACAATTTTGGAGAAAAAGAGGAAGATGACTTCTCCATTTGATGTGATAACTAATTTTTCAATTTTTCATTCTCTTTGACCAATTTTTTAATTTGTGTTCTAGTGAATTTTGCCATGTTTGACATTTAGCTCTGCAATTTCTAAGGGATTAGTGTTCGCAACTCTTTTGACCAAAAGGTGTCCAAATACTTGATTAGGATTGTCAATCATTGTCAACCTCTTCTCATGAGAGTATAGTGACCAAATAAGCAAGGTATCCTCATCTAGATTGTATCCAGACCCTGAATATATCTTATCACTAGCTTCCTCTGATAAGTTCATTGTTGTATCCCTTCTTTTTTTGAAACTGTTGAACACAATTGCTGAGCTCATGTCCCATCCTGGAACAAGTAGTACCCCAGCCTATTGAAGTAATTCTCTACCTCTTTCAGGAGTGATGGATTCCATTTCCTTGTTAACTTCCTTTTTCAATTCTTCTAAGGCATCAACTTCCTTTTCAAGAGTAATGTCTTGCTCCTTTTGTCTTATTTTCTTCCCCTTATACTCATAGACAAATTATTTGAACTCGAGAGTTTTAACAAAATAATTATCAGAAATGAATTCATGACCAGCCTTGACCCTAATGTCATTAGATAACTCATCCGATGTTTCAAATTTTACAAGTTCCTGAGGGGGCTCATATTGTGTAATCATAGGGGCCTTTATTTTTTCCACTGGTTGCTCCTCTCCATCAATCTCCTCATCACTTCCTTCCTCTTCACTGTTGTCAGTGGAGAAACATACATCAAGGGTGGGTTGTGGGGGTATGTGATCCAAAGGCTCCACATCCTCAAATTTCATTCCTGTGTAACTCGTATGAGATGTATCAAAAACATATGAGGGCACATATTTTACTATTTCATTCATATGAGCAATAAGTTGCTCAATCTTAGCCAAGGGATCTTGTATATCAACAAATGCTTCTTTATATGATGGGACATTCTTTCTCTTCCATTCCTCTGCAAGCAAAACTTTATTATATGAAGCCATTCTCTCACCAGTGGAAGCTTCATCTTGGTTTCTAATCACATCATCAAGTGCAAACCAATGCTCACACCTTGACAAATTCTGAGTTAATCTTTCTTGATGAATAAATCCCTCTGCATCAAATTTCTTTCTTTTATACCCAAGAGGAAGGTTTTAATGAGCTAATTTAGCATCAATTTCTTCATATCCTTCAATGGCACATACTGTGAAATCTCCAAAATAAATAGTGCTAGGCAAGAGTGATTGTTTATTATGACTCTTGAGATGTTTAGTATCAAACCTTGCTAATTGTTGTACTATTTCCAAATAAGCAACTCTGTTAGGAACCACTCGGGGTAGCAATTGTGGAATCCCTTCAAATCCATAAACCCTTATTATTGTGCAATCGAAGAAGGCATACCAGTCTCCCAAATTATGGTTCACCTTGCCTCTCGGGCTGTTTTCCTTTGGTCTCAAAAATCTTTGCACCTTAGGGGATAAATTATGTTCATATGAAGCAACTTCATTAGTGGTTTAACAAAATATTCTTCAAAATATAAATAGTGAGACCTCTCACATCGACTATCCCATAGTGCAATCCACATCTATATAGGTTTAAAGTTTCCATCTTTATCTATGTCTTTGATTCTTAATTCTTTACCCCACACATTTCTAGCATGTCCCTCATATAGAAGTAAGTGCATTAACAAGAAATACTATTTGAAATATATGCAATCACACTTGTTTTTTATTCTTTCAAGCCCTTGATTTAGGGCATTCACCAAATAGTTTGCATGGTCAAATGAACTCGCATCTTTGTTTTATATATTAGCTGCTAGAACCATCGGTGCAATAGACATAAGCGGTGGAACCTCAATTCCCAAGACTTGACTAGTTGAGTAGTAGGTATATTGGAAGTATTCTTCAAACAAATCTATATGAAATGGAGGGTTTTCATTGCTCGAAAATTTTCTTAGTTGACCTTGCTCATTCTTAGGTCTTTGCAAAGCTAGCTTCCATCTCTTGTAACTAGTATCCATGCAACAATATTTTGTCAAAAAGTCTCTAATGGTGAATGACAAGTTCATGGGACCTTCTAACTGAAATACATTAGAGATCAGGTCTTGGGAGATAACAAGTATATCGGCCCCATTTGGTGATTGGATAGTTCTTTTCTTGGCATTATACTGACTAGCTAGAGCTTTCACCAATTCTACGTTGACAAACACATTTGGCACCAATAGTCTTCCTAAGTTCAGTCTCCATGGGTTACAAACTAGTTGAAATTTGAATTTTTTTTCGTAGTGATACATAAAAAGCTCATAGCCCCAGTGTGGTGTCCAAGCATCCCTAAGACCCCTATGTTTATCTAACAATTTACTTGCTTGAACACTTCTTCTGGGTCTTGGCCCTAACCCCAGACATTGATCTATCAAGTCTTGGTTTAAATTCCTCTTTTCAGTTTTTTGTTTCTTTCCCTTAGGTTTTTTTCCACATTTTCTTCCATTGAAAACTCTACAAAAATGCAACTTTCTAACTAAGAGTGGAGTACTTATGTGAATTTTTGCTTCTCCTAGCTTCACTGCGTAAGAACTCCGAGTTCTATCCTTTCTACTTGTTCCCTTAGCGTAGCCTTTCTGGTTTATGCAAATTGTATGATTAATTTGTGGTGCAATTCACCTCTGTGCTGGCTCATTAATATACCACCTGCTTCAGGCTTGTCATCGAGGAAAAATTTTATGTTAAATATCCCGATGATGCTTTTGATGCCACATCAGCTAGTAGTAATCATTCATCACTATATTGTTGGGACTTTGGTTCGTTTTCCACCGATGGCCACCTTCTCCACCGATAAGTGTTTTTCTTTCGGACTATCAGTAAGACATCAAACAATGTTACCCTGATGCATCCCACCTTCACCGATAAGTGTTAGAATTTGATACCTCGTGATTATATTGGGCTATCAAGGGAGCTTCATCATTCATTATGTCGATGCACCAGAGTTGCGATGATGGAAGGATATTATGCCGATGTAAGGATATGAATTGCCCCTATCGGGCTATCAGTGGAGTGGTGATGGGAGTTCCATTGACAGAGTATTGTTATCCCGATGGTATCAAAGGACTTCAATGGATTTCATGAATGTGATTATTTGGGTATGCTAGTTACAAAAATGGATTTCTAACACGAACCTCAGTGATTTGTCTAGATCATAAAATTGAGTTCAGTGAGATTTTGTAGGACTAGGAGATAAATGAATAGGTGTTAATGCAAATATGTGGGATTATTTTTTTTTAGTCCTAACACAAATCTTTTGACATTTTTTTGTCTTATACTTATTATGTGATGCATGATCTTTATTTTTCTTTGTTATTTTGAGCATGCATGTGCCATGTGTAGGCTTAATAGTGGGTTATTGACTTCTCACATGAACTGATATGTTGGTGATCTAGGTTTTCTAAACAAAAGTCCCCCCAATAAAGTAAAGTCCCCCCTATAAAGTAAATTTCCCCCAATAGAATAATATGTAATAATATTTAATTGAGGGAGTAAAATATTTCTTATAGGGACGCATTGTCTATGCATTGATGGATATTCATATCTTGTTTCAAAGCTCCCATTTTGGCACAAGCAGGGAGGATGTTGGAAATGGTTGTGGAATTTGGCTTTACACTTGCAAATTGTATTCACTTGAAATATTTTAAAGTATTTCCACCAAATTCATTTTGTGCATATTCAAATTGGAACTTGCAGCTACAATATTTGATAAAAATCTACTTCCAAATATTCTTTTAATGGATGTTATATCTAATTTTGATACATTCACTATATCTAGCACCTAAGTTTCAGGTGCCATAGTTGGAAAAGGAAAAGAAAATGTTTGAATTTTATCTTGTGTATTATTTTACTTTTCTAAGTTTTTGATGTGCAAATTTTGAAACCTTATTTTCAGGCTGCAACTCCAAATTGGAGAAGTGAAAGGTCATGAATACCAACGAGAAAGATTTTGGAGGAGCCAAAACCAATAGCGACAGGAAAGATATGGATTTGCAAGGGGATTAAATGGGTCAAGCCCCTATAGGAGGTTGCTGCCCTTCCAAAAGGACTGCAGTTAAGGAGAAAATAGTATAAGTATATGAAAATAGGAGTATTTTCTTTACATAGTGTCTGTAAGTTGGAAAGTGTCATTGAGACATTGAATGTAACCAATGAGATTTTGATTTGCCAATGAGGCTTAATGAAGTAAATTTTCAGAGTGGTTTTTTTTCCACTCATAAATACTGTGTTGTGGCTCCTCTTGATTTGTAATCTGTTTGAGTTTGTGTCTGATCAAACATATTTGTTCAAGCATTTTAGTCTTCATTTCATGGTGTTTTTTAACATTTGAATATTTATGATACTTGAAGTTTATATGCATAAATTTGTGAGGATTAATTAAGTTAGATTTGATTTGTAATGACTAAATATATGACTAAATACATGACTAAATTAATGACTAAATGCATGACTAAATTAATGAATAAATATATGACTAAATTAATGACTAAAGTAATGACTAAATATACGACTAAATAAATGATTACCATGACTAAATATATGACTAAATTAATGACTAAATATATGACTAAACAAATCACTACCATGACTAAATAAGTGACTAAATTAACGACTAAATCAATGACCAAATCAATGACTAAATAAATGACTAAAATAGTTTAGTCATAAATTTGGTGGTGTTATAAATAACTATAAATAAACCACTAAAATAGTCACGTGACTAAAATTAATGACTAAATATATGACTAAATCAATGACCAAATCAATGAACAAATTAATTACTAAAATCAATGACTACATAAATGACTAAAATTGTTTAGTCATAAATTTAATGGTGTTATAAATAACTACAAATAAACCACTAATAGTCATGTGACTAAAGTTAGTCATTTATATGCAATTTTTAGTAGTTTATTTAGTCATATATTGTTGTTTGTGTACTAGTGGTGGACAACGACACATGTATTTCTATTTCAATACCTTTTGATGATGAAGAAGCTCCATAAGGCAGATGTGCCAAAAATTTACAAGGTAATAGTTCAAAAAATAGTAGCAACAACTCTAGAAATTCTCAGCAGGGTAGATGCTCCAGAAACATTCAATAGGGTAGTTGCGTCAAAAATTTACAACAAGTCTTCTTCATCAATCCAACAATCAAGCAGCTCCAAAAATTCTTACCTACACTTGCATCATTGATGCCATGAAAAACTAGAAGTGTGAGGGAAATTTCTGACAACATAGGGTATGATGACTTTGATGAGAACTCATATTTTTCTATGTTTTCTTATAGTGATCCAATGTACTTTGAAGAAGTCGTGAAAGAAGAAAAATGGTGTAAGGCTATGGATGAAGAGATGGACGCTATAGAGAGAAACAAGACATGGGAGCTCGCTGATTTACCCAAAGTAAAATTGGTCATTGGTGTTAAATGGGTCTATAAGACTAAATGCACTGTTGATGGTAAGGTTGAGAGGCATAAAGTAAGGCTAGTTGTTAAGAGATACAAATAGCAGCCTCGAAGAGACTATGATGAGACTTATGCACTAGTTGTAAGGTTGGAAATAGTGCAGGAAGTCCTAACAATTGCAACCTAGCACAAATGGAAAGTATTTCAAATAGACGTGAAATCAACCTTCTTGAATTAAGTGCTGAAAGAAAAGGTGTATGTGGAGAAACCACCTAGCTACGAAGTCCCAGAATAAGAAGACAAAGTCTACAGGCTTCATAAAGCTTTCTATAGGCTAAAGCAAGCACCATAAACATGGTACAATAGAATTGATTGATACCTTCTAAGAAATGGCTTTAGCAAAGCGGTAATGAGCCCACACTCTATATCAAGGAAATTAATGGTGGGATTCTTATTGTAATTTTGTATGTAGATGATTTAATTTTCACAAAGAATAGTAATCTTTTCATTGTTGATTTCAAAGAGGAAATGAAAAATGAGTTTGAAATGATAGACCTAGGTTTGCTAAAATATTTCCTAGGCATAGAGGTCCAACAAAAGGATTATGGAATCTTTATTTCACAAACAAGTTATGCCAAACAAATCTTGAAGAGATTTAGAATGTTGGATAGAAAATCAGCCCCAACCCCAATAGCTATAGGTCTGAAATTAAGAAAAGGGGACAGTAGCAATAATGTTAACCCAACCTCTATAAGAGCATGGTTGGAAGCCTTATGTATTTGACAACAATAAGACCACATTTGATGTACATGATAAGCCTAATCTCTAGGTTCATGGAGCAACCTAAGGACACACATTGGAGATCAGGAAAAATAATTCTAAGGTATGTCAATGGCACAAAAGGCCATGGCATTATGTATAATGCCTCCAATGAGTTTAAGCCGGTTGGGTACAGAGACAGTGATTGGGTAGAAAATATAGATGACAGGAAGAGCACATCAGGATATTTGTTCCACATGGTTTCAAGAGCAATATCATGGGAATCAAAGAAGCAACCCATAGTTTATCTCTGCATAGTTGAATTAGAGTACATAATAGCAAATGCAACACCATGTCAGGTTATTTGGCTTAGAAGAATCCTTGCAGATTTGAATGAGCAGGAAGAAGATGGTACAACCATATTTTGTGATAATGTGTCTTCTATTGCATTGATTAAGAATCTCGTCTTTCATGGATGAAGAAAGCACATTGAAATCCACTACCATTTCATAAGGGACTTAGTGGAGCATGGAGAGATTGAACTTTAATACTACAAATCTGAGTAGTAGCTCGCTGATATTTTCACAAAGGCATTGTCAAAAGAATCCTTTGAACGCCTAAGAGATAGGCTTGATATGATGGAATGCTCCGGATATTCAATTCTGGAAAACTCAGAAATGCATCTGTGCTCCAAAACATTAGTTTTGGAAAACTCAAAAAAGTGTCGACACATTGGAACTTTAGACAACTCTAGAAATCAGAACATGTGCAAACATGTATTCTTTGAAAACATTGCTCCGATGCTCTAGAACTCTTAAGAGCTTGGTTGCTCTGAAATTTTTGCTGAGTGATGAAAAATAGGTACAGGTGCTCTAAAAACATTTCTCTAGAAATTTTAAATGATTATGAAAAGAAAAAAGCCTCAAGATTAAGGTGGAGTGTTGGAATATCTAATCTTGAGTAGCAATGGGAAAATGCATTTAATGCCCAGTTAGAAGATATCTATTTTGGATTGTTCCCCCCAATTTTTGTGTCTAACATATGTTGGCCAGTAAATGCCTTTTTGGCAGCAAATTAACTCTAATAGGTGAATTTGAAATTGGGCGATAGTTTTTAGAAATGGTAAGTAAGACAAAATAATAGAATAGAATGTGTTTCTATAAGAGGAGATAGTTAGTTTTTTGCAACAGCAAGACAAGGAGGAATGTTCAGTAGAATAAAAATCTATAGGAAGAGAATGTTCAGGAGAACCTGCAGCAACAAAAGACATTGACAGAGAGTAATGCTCCAGTGCTCTAGAATATCTCCAACACATAGCAGCACACAGGAAAGCTCCAATGCACCAAAATTTGTGTAGTTTGTTATATGAAGAATATACATAGCTTTAGCTTTGATTTTTGTGTAATTATTTTGAATGTAATCTTTTTGTGAATGAATGAAATAGAATATATTTCTTCCTCCTTGTCTTGTTGTCTCTTTGGTTTGTGTTTTAATATTTTCCCACTTTAGTTGGGTTATTTCCCAACAACATGTGGCCTTCAAGTACTGATAATTTAGAATTTACTTTCATTCATTGCATACTGGTAGAAAATTTGTGCTTTAGATTGGTAGGTTGGAAATTATATGGTTTGTAAACTTTCATGCTTTAGATATTTCATTCTTGAGAAAACTAAAGGAAAGGGTATTGGGGTTCAGAGCATGGTTTATGGTAGAGAAGGATTATTCTTCACAACATTGTTTCCAACATTTAATGTAACTACCTATTCAATTTTTTTCTAGGATATGAGTGGAAGTGAATCTTAGTGAAGGAAATAGTAGTAGAATTACTATGAATTTTTTTGCTAGTAGGTGGTCCTATAATTTGTGATAATCTGGTCCATTAGGAATAGTGTCTACCATGAATACAAGTGCTTCGAGTCTTATGTCTATGAATGGAATTGATTTCAAAATAAGAAAAATGTCAATCAAGATGGTAATCATAAAGTGACTAGCATAAAAGAGATTGAACTGGCTTAAAAGCATATTGTAGGTAACTTGGGAAGAAGATGCCTTAGTAGTCAAGGAACAGTCAAAATTTCAAAGGATGACTGATGATGAAAATGACCTGGAAGAAATGTAGAAAGTTAATCCATTTCTAAAGGAGTTTAAATTCTCCAATGAGGAAAGTGAAATCAATTGAGGATAGCCTTAATTGAGAAAAGTCATGTATATATATTACTTTCCTTTTCCTAGTGTCCCAAAAGTTTGGTAGTTTTTTTTCCATATAAAAATGTGTTCCAATATCCCTTATCCCCTAGTCTTGGAAAGTTATTGAGGCATACAAGATTCATCACATCTTCAAAGCCTCTACCTAGTTAAAATAGTTCAGTTAAAAAGTCAATTCAAACCAGGCATAGTCACCAGTAACTTCAGTAAAGGGACAGGGAATGCATTATCTTAGTTTCCACATCTTCTGGTGATTGTTTATATATAATATAAATGTACCCTTATTGATTTATTCATGCACCTTGTTTGAAATAGTATTACCTATATAGATTTATGGCCCACCTAATCATAGTTATAGGTACCTTAGTAGGATGGGCTTGTTTTGAAGAACCATCAATGAACATTAATCTCAGTTTTCTAAATGTACGTTGTTGATTTTGTAATTGATGTGTTGTTCTTTTATTTAAAATCCTCCTACATGAGACTTCTTGTAACTATATAGTTCTTTAGTTATTTCTAGATGGAGCCCTTCAAGGTGCCTGCTTTACTGTCAATTACTTATAGGCATATTATAAAGTTGACAACATGTTTTTAATCAAATGCATGTTTATGATTTATTTATCTCTATACTATTAGGTTTAAATTTTGTAGCACTCTTTGTTTATTGTGAATATTTTGGAAATTTTCAAAATAATTCTTCTAAATAACAATCAATTGCATCTCAAATTTTGAAGAAAAAAGATTGAAGTTTGATACGATGAATGTTGCTTTGTTAGGTTGAATACAAGGATGTTGCTCAGCAAGAAGTTGCATACAACTAAATTGATCTAACATCTAATGGCTATTTTTGGATATCAACATTGATTTGGAAATGACAAGTTCTTAAAAGATTAAGCACGGTAATATTTTTTCCTTTGATGTAATTCATTTTTTTTCTCCTTTCCCATCTCTCTAGTTGAAAATGATTGGTTTGTTAGAATCTCATTTAGTGGGCTTTCATTTATAATTCTATGCCACCATTCAACAATGTTTATGGCATTATGTTGTATTAGCTCTAGTATTGGCTCACGCTGAGCTTTTCGTTTGTATCCCAATTAATCATTCTTTGTAGAATAGTTTGAATACAATCAATAATCAATGGCATGGAAAAAGGACCATCAATTGAAACTTAGCTCATTTAACTCCACTTTGAAACTCTATTCATTTTAGTCAAATGATGATTGGTTTGAAGGCTCTGATACCAATCTGAAGGGATTTTGAAAATCCCAAATACACATAAAATGCATAGAGTTGTTGCTTTGTTTCCCAATCATCTGGGAATACCAAAATAAAATACAAAATAAAAAAAATGATTAGAGACACACAACTGGGCATGCAAACTTTTTTTTTCTATTAAATCATAAAATAATATTTACATAATAATTTCTAAAATTGAGATTATAAACTGCTTGACAACAATTTGGAGCTTCTTAGAGCTCTCTCTTGTTCTTCCTATTCAAATGGAGCTATCTTCTACTCCTTGCACACACTAAACAATCTAGAGCTATCTACCGCTCCCTGCACACACCTGGAGCTATCTATTGCTCCTTGCACAAACCTTTCACTTCATTCAAAAAATAAACTCTATTGTTGCTGCTACAACTTCTTGAAAATCACTTGCAACTTCTTGCAACTAACTGACTACATTCATTCCTTTTGTCTATACTTGTCTTCTTCCAAAAATTCCCTCTCAAAATTCAAATTCACCTAACACAATAAATTCTTGAGTCAACGGAAAAATAGGGATGAGGATCTGAAAAAGAGTTACCATTGAAGAGAGCCTCTTGACAAGTAGGTGCAACATGGGAGTTGACGTGAGAAAGGATCAGAAAAAAATTTAAATATTTCCAACACTCCCCCTTTGAATGAGACATCAAACAACATCATTCTTCATACAAATCAACAACACCTAAATTTCTTCTTAGGATTTCAAAACAATCAAGCTGCTAAATGGTTTGGTAAAAATATTTGCAAGCTACTACTCAAACCTACAAAATTTCATTTTGATTTCACCTTTCTCAGCTAATTCTCTTATGAAATGTTACCTGATTTCAATGTGCTTGCTTCTTCCATGAAAAACTAGATTCTTTTTCAAAGCTATTGATGAAACATTGTCACAAAATATAGTTGTTTCATCCTTTTAGTCTTCTTTTAAATCTGCTAAGGTCTTCCTTAGCCAAATAGCTTGGCATGCTGCTGCATTTGTTGTTATATACTCAACCTCAGTTGTAGATAGGGAAACTATGGGTTGTTTCTTGGAAGCCCATGAAATGACTCTCGATCCCAAGTGAAACACATATCCATATGTGTTTTTTCTATCATCCACACTCCCTTCCCAATCACTATCTGTGTAACCAACTAGCCCACTATCATTTTCTACACTATACAAAATCCCATATCCTTTGATTCCATTCGCATACCTCAAGAATATTTTACCTGATTGCCAATGTGACTCTTTTGAAGTCTCCATAAATCTAGAAATCAGACTTACACTATACATTATATGGGGCCTAGTTGTTGTTAAATACATCAAACTTCCAACCAAACTTTTCTACACGGTCAGATTCACATTGTTGATGCAATATTCCTTTCTCAACTTCAAACCTATGGCTGTTGTTGTGGGGGTAGGCTTTCTATCTTTCATCCTAAACCTCTTCAAATTATTTTTTGCATGCTTTGCTTGAGAGATAAAAATACTTCTATACCTAGAAAATACCTCAAAAGACCTGAGTCTCATTTCAAATTCACTTTTCATGGCCTCTTTAAAATTAGCAATGTAGAAATCATTATCCCTAGTGAAAACTAAATCATCAACATACAAGACAACAATCAAAATCTTACCATCAGCTGCCTTGATGTAAAGAGTGGGCTCACCATCGCTTTTGCTAAAGCCATTGCTCAACAAATATGAGTCAATCATGTTGTACCATGCCTGTGGTGCTTACTTCAGCCCATAAAGAGATTTCTTTAGTCTGTATACCTTATTTTCTTGACCCGAAGCTTCATAACTAGGTGGCTTCTCCACTTACACTTCCTCTTTCAATACTTCATTCAAGAAGGTAGACTTCACATCCATTTGATACACCTTACACTTGTGTTGGGCTGTAATTGCTATGACTACTCACACAGTTTCCATCCTTCCAATTGGAGCATATGTCTTCATAATCTCTCCCAAATTGTTGTTTGTATCCCTTAAAAACTAATCTTTCCTTATGCCTCTCTATTCTTCCATCAACATTTCTTTTGGTCTTATAGACCCATTTCACTCCAATTACTTGCTTTTTGGGAGGAAAATAAGCTATCTCCAATGTTTTATTCCTCTCTATTTCATCTATCTCCTTATCCATAGCTTCACACCATTTCTTTTATTTCACAAAATCCTCAAAATAAATTGGATCACTATGAGAAAATAATGCAAAATTCACACTTTCATCAAACTCTTCATCATACCTTTCCTTTTGGTAGATATCCCTTAGACTCTTGGTCTTTCTTGGCATTAGGGAGGTGAGAGTGGCATTTGAACTTTCACTATTGCTACTGCTTTGCTAAGTAGACCATGTTTGTGCACTGGTCCAAAGTGGTCTAGAGCTATCAAGAGCTACTGGGGGATCCATAGCATCATCTTATTGCAGTTCATATTCTTTTTCTTTATCAATTAGGGATGTTGGGAGCTTTTCCCTCCATGGCTTTCATCCCTTTCCATTGTCCTTCTTCTTGTGGCTTCCATTCCTTTGCCTTTTGGGCTTTCTTCTCTCCTCCTCTTCCTTCTCTTCCTTCTTCTTCTTTGCCATCTCCATGTGGTTCTTATTTAGCTTCCTCTCCAGCCACTCCGTTTTCCTGCGGGGTATGAGTTTGTTGCTCCTTGTGCCGTGTTGCGCGAAACCGCGGTTGGGTATGCCCCTCTATCTAACCTTAGGACCTTGATGAAATGTCCACTCTCCTTTTCACTTGGGCTTTAAACACTACAAACTTGTCAAAAGCTTCAGATTTATGTTGCAAAAAATAAACCCATGTCTTATGGCTATAATCATCTATGAAGGTCATAAAATATTGGCTTTTACCAATAGAAATTACTTGCATAGGGCCACACAAATTAGTGTGCATCAGCTCCAATGGGGCTCTTTCCCTTCTAGAATTGCTTGATTGAAAGGGCTGCCTATGTTGCTTGCCTAAAATGTAGGCTTCACATCTACCACTAGGCTCTACTATGGTTGGTAAACCTCCAACCATACCCTTCTTTGACAAAATATTCAAACCAGTATAGCCTAAGTGTCCATACTTGAGATTCCAAAGCTTGGAAGGGTCTTGAATGATTGCCTTGAAGGCTGCTTGTTGCTATACTACTATACATTTTCCATTCTTGTAGGTTGCAGTTGCGGATGAGGCTAAGAAACACCTCTCTAACCTCAAAGGAAACATCTGATTCCTTGTCATTTGTACTACTACAATTATTTTCTTGCTTCCATCCTTCTCATAAATGATGCATTCACCCTTTTCTATCAACACTTTGTAGCTTTTTTGGATTAGCTATCCAATACTCATGAGATTGTGCTTTATACGAGGGGAAAAATATACATTGTCAATCTCCTTCTTCTCGCCTTGCTTGGTGCAAAACATGATAGACCCTTTGCCTACAACTAGAACTATTTCATTGCTCCCCATTTTTATCTTAGATCTGACATTTTTATCAATGAAATAAAATAAACTCTCATTACCACTCATGTGGTTGCTACATCCATTTTCTAAAAACCATACCTCATCACTAACTTGCTCAACAATGTTGCACATGATGAAGGCCTTTTGCTGATTACCCTCAGCCAACATTTTCATCAGCCACATTTGCACTTTGCTTGGACTGATCACGTTTCATTTTGCTGCAATCACTTTCATAATGACCAAATTTATGGCAATAATAACATTCAACATTACTCTTGTCAAACCTCAAGTTGTTCTTCTTGGCTTGTCTAGAGTTGTACTGAGAATTTCTTGCTCCCTCTTGGTTGTGTGCTCGTCTTGAGCTATCTTCTCCAACACTTCCATGTCTAGATCTGCCTCTACCTATGCCTCTTGATCTTCATTCATAGTTGTTTCTACCTCTCCCCCTGCCTATTGTGTTGGCTTGAGCTTTGAAAGCTTAATCATGGGAAGAACTTACAGACCTATTTACGCACTGCTCATGGGTTTGTAAGGAACCCATCAACTCATCAATGCTCAATGTTGAGAGGTCTTTTGCCTCTTTAATGGAAATCACTACTGTATCAAACTTTGAGGGTAAACTTCTGAGGATTTTTCCACAATCCTCTAATCTTCCATGACTTCTCCATTCAATCTCAACTGGTTTATCAAACTGGAGATTCTTTTCTGAAAGTCTAAGATAGACTCACTATCCTTCATTTGAAGAGTCTCAAAATCTCTTTGAAGCATTTGGAGCTTCACCAATCTAACTTTATCAGTTCCTTTGTAACTAGTTTGGAGGATTTCTTGAGCTTCATTTGCATAGTTAGCTACTGCTATTCTGAGAAAAATGGCCTTTGTCAAGGTTGCTTCAATCAGAATCAATGCTTTTGCATCTTTCCTCCTTGTCTCCTTCAATTGGGTCTTTTGATTGTTTGTGAGGGCTACATATGTTGTTGGATCAGTTACATCATTGAACCCATTGATGAAAAACTCCCACAAATCATTTGTAACCATTATGGTCTTCGTTTTCTTTGCCCAAAGATCATAGTTTTGTCCATTGAATGGCGGTGGTTGCTGCCAACTCTTACTCTCTTCTCCAGCCATGTGTCCAACAAAACAAACTTTAAACAACTAGAAAATAAATGCCCAACTCACTCAAGACTTTGGGCCTTCTGGCTTTGATACCAATCTAAAGGTTTTGATACCACTATGAAAGTATTTTCTAAATCCCATACACACATAAAATGCACAGAGCTGGTGCTCTATTTCCCAATCAGTTGGGAATACCAAAATAAAATGTGGAATAACAAAGAAATTGATTTTAGACACACAATTGGCATGCAAACTTTGTTTGTTCTATTAAATAAGAAAATAACATTTACAAAATGATTTCTAAACTTGAGATTACAAACTAGGGTAAGTGCACAAAGTTGAGTCCACGAAATGTGGAAGTTTTTGCCTTAACCAAAAAATTGAAATTGGCATTGAGGAAACGGGATCCCGATTTTAATAAATGGGATCCCAATTTTTAAAAATCGGGATCCCGTTATGGTTTGGGATCCCGAGCCTGAGACGGAATGGGATCCCATTTTTTAAAAATTGGGATCCTGTTTCCCATCGTATTCCGAACCAATGGAAAAGGCACAGGATCCCGATTCTCATGAAACAGGATCCCAATTACTAAAAAACGGGATCCCGATTTCTATAAATCGGGATCCCGTTTTGTAGAAATCGGGATCCCGTTTTATATTGCTATTTATTTTTAAAAAAAACATATTTCACTGCACAGTGAATGGGACCCTAAGTAGTGGCGACAGTGACCCCCACAATCAGCTACAGGTACCCCCCTACATGCCATTTTTTTGCATTTTTTTATTTTGAATTGAAATTTTGAAGAAAATAAATGAATTTAGCATTTTTTTTTAATTTATTTCACATTTTAAGCATTTTTTTAAACTGTTATAGTAGAAATGAATAATTGTAAAAATAGATGAAAAAATGCAATGAAACCTGAAGGTTTTCTAATAAAAATGAAAAAATGAACCTCGAATTGTGTTTTAGAAACAAATTTTAACTTTTGAAACCTAAATTGTTCGATTAAACCCAAAAAAATTGAATTTGAAAACCCTAATTGAAACAAAACAAAAAAATTTGCATTTCAAAACCGTAGAAATCGAAATGAAATAAAAACATTACATTTGCAAATCCAAATCAAGCTTTTTAAAAC
>VDFB02322235.1:214281-274625 GCA_007258455.2 Sequoia sempervirens | reverse complement strand
AAAATCAAGGATCAACACTTTCATGCAAACAAATTCTTAAAAGGAAAGATTTTACAGTTAATGCATTGTCCGTGAAATAAGAACTTTAAATAAAATAATTTATCATTATTAGATTTCTTTTCACAAAATAAACCTCAAATAAACTCTCTTATTGCTTCAGGTGGCATATCAATACCAAAATCCTATATAATCATGTTAGTATGCAAGTTACAACGTATATATCGAAAAACATCATAAAAATAATGAAATTGAATATGTATTTTACAACAACAAGATATCTTCGTTGTTTATTAATTTTATATACTGTGGTTTACATTTTCAAAAAAAGACCTTTGACTTATTTCTCTACATACTGCTAACACTAAATCGCTACAAAATTTTCTATAAAATTCAGTTTGTGTTGTATTAATAGGTGTTTTGGGTGAGGATCGCGAACTTTGGACTCCACCCTTAATTTTAAAACATCTCTAGCATTAGATGAAACCCTAGTATTATCATGCCAATATTTTTTGATCAAAGATTTAATTTCAACATTCAATTTTATATCAGACCTCAGTAGTCGTCCACTGAAACTCCAACATTGATTGATAGGATCATTTTCTATACTTTCTCTTCTTTTTGCCGCTCTTAGTAATGTTTTAGGATGTATTTTTAAAACTTCACTAATATTGTTTACCATTCTTTTATTTAAAGTTGCTTTGTTAACTATAGCAGTAGTTATAGCTCTTCTTGCTGCGTTTTTATCTTTAGATCGACTAGAAACAATAGACATAACATGATTTAATGATTGATCTTTTCTTTTTGGTTTAACATAAAATCCTAACCTATTCATTACTTTCCTCATTTTTTGCATTCTCATCAATTGCATCATTAATTGACATTGAAATGCAAATTTTTTATGATAAAAGAATTTGGTGTATATTCTATTTGCATGTGTTCTTATTTGCCTCCAAGAAATTTGACTAGGAAGATTATCAAAAACACCACTTCCCATTTTTAAAAAAGTATTTTCATTAAATTCAACATCACATTCTAGATTTTCATCTTCATTTTCATCAACAAAATGGTTTTCATTTTCATTTTCATTTTCATTTTCATTTTCATTTTCATTTTCATTTTCATCTTCATCTTCATTTTCATTTTCATCTTCATCTTCATTTTCATTTTCATTTTCATTTTCATCTTCATTTTCATCTTCATTTTCATTTTCATTTTCATTTTCATTTTCATTTTCACCTTCATCTTCATTTTCATTTTCATTTTCATTTAAAATACATGTAAGAAAATGATCATTTTGATTTTCACTTGCAACAAAATATTTTTCTTTTTCATTTTCAACAAATTCCATAAAAGGTTCGTCTCTCTGAATATAGTCAATGTCAACATCATTAAGTCCAGCATATTGTAAAACTTCTACATACAAATTTACCATTTCACTAACATGTGGATTTGAAGACGTACCTGGATTTGTGCATATTGAAACATTCTCCATAACATTCAAAGAGGGATTTGAAGACATAGTAGGACTTGTTTGTATAATCATATTCTTCTCCAAATCGACTCCTTGCAAATTAACTTCATCTACAACCATGGTATCCTCAATGTTTTCATCTTCAATAGTTGTTGAATTGGTTGCCCCACCATCATTCATTGATTTCATTCTCATTCTTCTTTCTCTTTCTCTTTGTCTCTCTTTTTCCCTATTTTCTTCAACTTCTCGAGGAGTCAATGTCTTCCTTCTTTTATTACGAGCTTTATCTCCCATGATTATAAAATTCTCAAGCACAAATGAATGTTAGTAGTGAAATTCTTCAAAATATTCAATCCAAATTGGAAGTTGAATACATATTAAGACAAAATTCTTCCTCTTGTGTTCGTCAAAACAAGTAGAAAACTACCACAATTCCACTTTAAAAATTAAGTTCTGACCTGTAAATACAATAGCTTATGAAAAATCATTCATTTTTAGTGCTCTCGGCCATACATGCAAGTTGTAGACTTCAGAAAACTTGTGCATAGTGAATTTAAATCATATAAACGAGATCCTGTTAATAACACGAGATCTCACTTCAAATGAATAAGCGGGATCCCGTTTGATAATCGGGATCCCATTCACCGACTTCGAACGTCGGAGCCGTTGCTTAGTGAACGAGATCCCATTTATGAAACAGGATCCCGTTACGCTGACAACGATCAGAATGTGGTTTAAACGTAATAGGATCCCGATTAGTAAATAGGATCCCGTTTATGAATAAACGGGATCCTGTTTTATAATCGGGATCCCATTTTTTTAAATTTGAATTGTCTTTTGCATTGTGGTCGGGTTTTTGCTTAGGTTTTTGGTTCGGGAAAAGCATTGGAAGTCCGAACCTCAACCTTCAACCTGGTTTGACCTGCAAGTTGAAGTTCCTAACAATGTCAAAGAAAAATACCAACTTTGGACATATGGCTGACGACCTTTTTTGCAGAATTTTCTGACGAAATTAAAACCCATTTTAGATGAAACAATGCAGATTCTAAATATGTAATTTGTTTTGCAATTGGATTATGTTTTCTATTTTTCAATTAATTTCTAATAAAATTGGTCCATAAACTTTCAATATTAGAGTTTTTTACTATTTTAATAACTTTTGATCAACATAACATTTTGACAAACGGATTGCACAAGAACAAACTTCAGACAATTCTTTTCAATTTTAAAAAATAAAAATAAAAAAAAATGATAAGTTTAGGTCATCTTATGCATGTCGTACATGACGATTTTTCAAAACGACAAATCTACCTAATAAAAATTTAACAAAAACAAAATATATTCAATAAAAAAATACAAAAAAATATCAAGAACAAGCTTCAGTGGGTCATAAAACTTATCCCAAAAGGATTTAGAAAAATATGATAATTTAAGTCAAAATATGGATGTCCTACACGTGCATGGTATGGTAAAAAAAAAAGACTTTTAAACAGTGGTTTTTAGAAATGCCTATTAAAACTCAATTTGTACAATCTAGGTATTGAAATAAATTACATATTTGGAAACTAGACTCCAAGCACTACATTTTATTAGTGACTTTTTTAAAGATTTCATCTCTAAGTGCTTCAAATTTTAAGGTCAAATGTGTCAAATGTTGAAAATCAGATAAAACACTTCCACTTTTTGGCCAAAAAGTGGACTCAACTTCTTGCACACACCCACTACTTGACAACAATCTAGAGTTGCACACATAAATTTATAACAATCTGGAGCTTCTTAGAGCTCTCTCTCCTTCTTCCTATTTTACTGGAGCTATCTACTACTCCTTGCACACAACTGGAGCTATCTGCTACTCCTTGCACACACTTTTCACTTCATTCAAAAAATAAACAAACTCTATTATTGCTGCTGCAACTTCTTCTTGCAAATCAATTGCAAATTCTTGCCACTAACTAACTACATTCATTTATTTTGTCTATACTTGTCTTCTTCCAAAAATTCCCTCTCAAAATTCAAATTCACCTAACATAATAAATTATGGAGTCAGGGGTAGAACAGGGATGAGGATCCCAAAAAGAGTTATCATTGAAGAGAGCCTCCTGACAGGTAGGTGCAACAGGGGAGTTAGCGTGAGAAAGGGTTAGACAAAAAAATAAAAATTTCCAACATGGTTTTGGTCACCAGATACATGTACCTCTATTGAAGGATGAGGACTTACTTGGCTAGAGTTCAATGGAAAAAAAATTCTAAAAATTTGAACTTATACATGGGAATTGGTTTTCATTATGGGTATGCGTATTGGATTTTCTTATGCAAGATATTTATGACATGCATAAAATTGGATGTATCTTGGGAAAAGTTGAGAAGAATATTTTGTCGATTAGATATTCCCAACAAAATAAAAGAGCAATTAGCTAGCCAACAATTTTTACAAGATAACTATCTAAGTTATATATTATTATTTGATCTATCAAATAAAAAATATGATTTTCAAGTTCTATTTTTTTTACCAATATTAGTCCATGATTTTAAGGATTTTAAACTGAAAATCCTTATTTACACTCAGAAAATCATCTGCAATAGTTTTTTTCTTTCTAAAGTCTAAATATAAATTTCTCATCTAAATAGATTGCATGACATACTTAGATCATTTGTTACCATTTCCTTTTAAATTTATTGTTGAAACCTGCATTGATACACTTTTTGTTTGTTGGTTATTCGGTATTGCATGGCAACCACAAGCTTTGGCTCAAACATTGACTTTGTTTTTGTTAGTTTAGCGTTTAATGTGACATAACTTTGTTACACCAATATTATGATTGGACAAAGAAGAATGTAGAAGAACACAAAAACATAAACATACATGATAATACCATCTTCATTCCTCAAATTTGATCAATAATCAATGCATATATAAAGTACATGTAGTTTAACTACCTTTACAACCACTGAATAACTAGCTCTTAGTTAATTAGTGACGTGGTTTATTAGAACCAAGCAAATACAAGCATAGAGATGAGCATAGATATATGATGTATGTGACCATATTTAACAAGCCCCTTTATAATTGAAAATCAAGATACACTTGAGAACTAGATACTTGAGATATGGGAACATGCTAATAATGCCCCTTGTAATCTAAAGTTTAAAATCAAGTTATAAGGGACGATTCTCTTAAGTGGGTCCATTGCACCACCATGTATCAAAGAGAAAATAAATTGAATAAGTGTTTCAACACTAAAGTGATCTCACCCACCCTCTACCTAGCACCAATCAACTGAGAATGAGAAAGATGAGATATAAATCAAATTAATAGAGCTTAAGACATAAAAAGGATTTTTTTTTTTATTACCCTACTTCATAAATTTTGTTTCGTTAATTTGCATATGTTAGTTGGTCTCATGACATGTGTTGATAAAAAAGGATAATTATTTTACCATGCCAATCAATGGTTTTATTTTTTCAACTTCACATATGTTGTAACACCCCTCCGTTTTGGATATTTGGTTCGGCAAGGTTCTTTGCATGTCTAATTATGCTTATGATGTGACTGAGAACTTGGTGATTATTTAATCATTAACTGTTTAGTGATGCGCATTTTATACTATGATGTGAGGATTGTGTCTGAACATGCTTTGACTTTGGAATTTGATTACTGGTGATCGTGATTGATTAGATGATGTGGAAGTTATATGTTGATGTGATGTTCTTTTATTCTGATGTTATCTTATGACATGATTTGGATTAACTTAGAAGATATCTGATTTAACGATGTTTTATGCTGTTGATCATGTTATTGATGTTAGATGTGTCAGTTAGTGAGATTGTATTGGTGAAGGGGACGAGATTGTATCACTCGCTTGCGAGTGCCCTACGATTCTGAGATTTCCTCTTCACGGTGTGTCTGATCATATTATGTATATATGCACATTCGACATGCTCTTTGTTGCAGGTTGGCAGGTATATGACATCGACTCCACCTGGTTTTCAGGTTTGAGCGTGTCCATTGACCAACGGAAACTAATTGGGAGATAGTAGCTAGGTTTTCTGTGTCAAGTCATTACCCTAGTCACCGAGTGTCGTCGGGTTGTAGTCGGGTTTGGTTGTTTCATGTTGCCCATATCACCTTGATCTTTAATTGAATTCAAGTTATAATGGCTTGTGTTGATAATCTGTGGCTTTAATGTAATTGGTTGTAATGCTAGGAATGTTATTTACTTTATTAATTAATTTAATTTAATTAATAAAATAATCTAATCTTGGATTAGATTTATTTTATTGATTAATTAAATTAATTGTGTGAATTGATTAAGTTATTTCTTTCGAATTAAAAGTGTTTGAAAGTTTTAAATTCTTTTATTGAAAAAAATAAAATAAATAAATAAAACTAAAAGGTATTACATTCTATTTGGAAAATAGAATTTTGTTTTAAGTTATTTAAAGTTCAAATGTTTCAAAATGCAATGACTTTGTAGAAAAGAGATTTTTGGAAATAGTTGACTTTTTGGAAAAAGATATTTGTTTTTGAATTTGGAAATGGAAATAAAAATTTCAATTTCAATTTGAGAATAATTTGGGGGAAACTCTATTTTTAGGGGATTTTTGTTCATTTTAATGAGAGGGGGTTTTCAACTTGGATGGAGAAATTTTTTTGGTGGTTTTACTTGGATTGTGAAGGAGGTGGAGATTTTGGCTTGGGATGGATTCAATGGAGGAATTGGAGAACTCCATGTTTGAAGGCTTCAAGGTTTGGAGGAAGAAAATAGGTTCTTATTATCTTTGCTTGTCCATTTTGAAGATAGATTAGATTCTCTTCATGCTATTTGAAATCTTAAATGTTGTTTGAATCCAATGAAAACCATGGGTTATTTGTTTGAAAGCTTGCATTTTGTGTTGAGACTTTGAAAAGAAAACCAAAACTAGAATCAACAATGGAAAAATGAAATGAAAACCCAAAAGAAAACTCCTCATCCAAATTAAATCTTGAAACCCTCTTGTTGTTTGGATAATTTTTTTTGAGTTTTGGCAAAAAGTATTGCTCATTTTCTCAACTTGAGCTGGAAATGTTAATTGAAATTTCCCCCTTTCAAAAAAAATATATATATATGTTGTTTTCTTCCCTGTTATTTTTCTTATTATTCTGGTTTATACCAGAAAAGAGGAAAATGGAAATTTTGTTTTGAAAACAAAAAAATAAAATAAAATATTTGTTTTGTGGGGTAGGGAGATCAATCCCCCACCACCACCATCGCCGCCACCGCCGGCGGTAGGCGGTCGCTGTGTGCTCGACACACAGCCCCGCCGCCCTCGAGCGACGACCGCTGTGCGCGAAGCACACAGTTCCGCCGCCCACAGGCGATGGCCACTGTGTGCTTTGCACACAGCCCCGCCGCCGTGGGAGGTGGTGGACTGTGTGCAGAGCACATAGCCCCGCCGACCACGGGGAGGCAGGGGCCACGGCTTAGGGCTTCGGCCCTTTTCATCAACGAAAATTCTTTTTTGTCTTGTTTTTTAAAAAAAAGGTTTTATTTTATAATTTTGTTTATAATATTTAATATTATATACATAAAATTAATATTATAATTTTAATATTATATATTAATATTTAATATTTAATATTAAATATTTAATAAATAATATTATATATGTAATATTTAATATATGTATATAATATTTAAGGAATTTGTAATATGGGAATTTAACTCTTAATCAATTGGAATATAATAATGGTATGTCAATAATTAAGACATTTAAATAATGATGTCTAATTATTTTAAATAAGATATGATTTACAATAATTATAGCTTAAGTATAGATGAAATGGGATCGTTATTTTAAAAGGTTAATGTAACCCTTATCCATGATTGAGCCAATAGAATAAGAGTATTAAACTGATTCCTTAGATGATGCCAAGCGAACATTAAATAAGTTAATGGTTATTGAAAAAAAGTTGATTCTTTAAGCAAATATCTATTCTTTGAAATTTTAATTTCGACTTTCATGAATAATTAGTAAACCTTAGAATAGAGAAATAATGTGTTTAGAGGCATATGTTTAAAGGAAGTGAACTCTGAAGTGATTAGTTCATTGGTATAGATAAAATGAAAATTGAGGTTTGACCAAGCGGTTTACAGAAAATATATTGGCTATTGTTTGATTTATTTATTCTATGATGAATTATGGATTAGATGACTTAATTGAAAAGATTTTGGATATAATAGTGAAGCTTAGAGATAATGATTGGGTTGGTTTAATCAGTTGATTTTGGATCATTAAATTTTGAGTATGGAACATAGTTGAGGAGCTAGGGATAGCGAATGGTTTATTTTAATTAGAAGACTTTATTTATCAACTGTTGATCATAATAAGATATGTGATTGAGAAACGAAATATAATTATTGGTTTTAACTCCTTAAGTGGTCAACATGCTTAACTCACTATTAGGTATATTTGTTTTGGAATATAATTGAATTCAAGTAGAGATAAGATTAAGTTGATTTATTTAATGCTAAGTAGAAATCAAGACTGAAATCATTTAATCTGAATGTTTATTTTTTTTAAGATGTTTAATTATAGAATATGATTGCGGAACTGAGAGTAAAGGGATGAACTTATTAATTAACCAAAATGTTTTATTAATTGAGTGTTTTATCTATAGTATGTGATCAGGAAACTTAGAGAGAATGGTTGATTTAAATTTTAACCAGATAGCTGCATTATTAAAGTGATTTGATTATGAATATGGTTATGAAATTTGGAGTAGATGATTTGTTCTTTAAATATTTCAATGTCATGAAAAGAAATGGGATCAATTGATTGGATAAATGCAAGTCATGAAATCTGTGTTTGACTGGATTTAGGAAATCCGAACATTAGCTTACCTATTTGTCTGAAATGTTTTCAGTGTTTAATTGTTCGCCTTTGATGTTGTGGAATGAGAGTGAATGTTTAGAGAGTCTTCCGGATATGGGTTCATTTATTGGTATGGGTGGTTGTACGTGAGTCAACCTTTGATATGTATTTCAGGTTCCGTGTTATGAGAAAAGTTTGTTTGGAAAAATTTCTTCCTTAGGCATTTAAAGAACGTGTGATTATATGATTGTTGACTTTAAGTCATTTCTTGTTGATCATGTAAGTCTTCCAGTTGTGGTTCTTGAGATGATGTGTTACCCTTGTGAATGGTTATTGTCCTTCTCGAGTAGTGCATGAGACTTGTATCAGTGGAAACCTGGTTCTTCATACAGGTTGTGTGACCTTGTAATTTAAGGTTAAGTCGTGTTTACAGTTCGTTATGTGGGTCTTCATTATGTTAGTCAACCTTGTGTTAGCCTTGGGTAGTGCACGCTTTGGTTTCAGTTTTGTACATCGGTAGTGATGTGTTACCGGTTGGGGTGTTTGGTTATTTATGATCGGTGTTAGTGCATTGTCTACCCTTGGCATGTGGTTGAGTTTTGTGTTGTCGATAGGGGAGTGGCTTTCAAACGAGCGCCGGGCCCAAAGTGGTTCCAGGATAACTCGTGTGAGAGTCAGTTAATTAAGTGAAAATTAAAATAACTTACTAGGGAGAGAGTAGCTTTGAACATTAAATAAGATAATTTATCCTCGCTCATTGGCTCAAGGGCTTGTACGAGACTTGAGATGAGTCGGGAAGGCCTGGAATGGCAAGATCGTTATCTTGTCTTTACGAGAGATAATTGATTCCGCTCTGGTGTGCATGTGGGGCCGGGAGTCGGTTGAGGTTTCCAGGATATCCCTAGAGGGGGGCTGGGACCTAGGAAGACTTTCCAGGAGATCCCATGCAGCCTTTGCGATGACACTCCTCCTATGACAACAGTCGGTATGGTGTTGTACCATTGGTTTATTTTGTATAGTGACTGTATTCAACTTTGTACTCTGGAAGCATTGTAACCTTAATATTAGTGATGTGGTTTATGTTCTTATTTGTAGTTTAATTTTGTGTTAGCCTGTGTCTAGTGGTAGATGGTCTTTCTAGGAAATCCTTGTTACTATCTCTTAGCATGGAGGGAGTGGGGCCTTTGGGTTCCACATGGTCGGGTGGCGTGCAGCTTTCCGTTGGTTCTCCTTCATGTTCGTGTGTTCGCGATTTCCAGTTGGAGAGCTCGTGGGAATCAGTTTCTTCTCATGCCTTGTTCTCTTAGTTCTTATTGTATTTTATTACCCCTCAGTTGTTATCGAGGTGGAATTTGTAATATGTAATCATTTGGTTGGAATTGCCTCATTCGGGGAATGAGTGTGTAATCTTATTGTTTAAATTTTGTTAATTGAATTCTTTTGGTAGTTCTTATCCTTTGTTGTAAGTTATTTTGAATGGAATGTATGTTGTCTCATTTCCTTAAGTGATTAATGTTTCGGTTTATATTAATATTAATTGTTGTTGGGGATTTAAAGTAATCTTTGTCTCGTGGCCTTAGAGGTTGTTGGCAATGTGTATCCATCTTACATGTGATTGGTACTTTAAAAAAAAAATTGGTACGTTTAAGTAGTGAATTGCAACTTCCTCTAGGGTTGCGTGGCGGGGCATTACATATGTGTTGTAGAGTAGTTTTCAATCTTTTGATCAATTGATTGCAATTAAAAAAGCAACATTTTTTTTAAAGTGGTGCTCACAATATTTGAAAGAGTATCAATTGTGGGTGCATGTTATTTTAGTTTGGGGCCATATCAAGATAATAAGTAGGTGTTTTTAGTTTTAATTTTTGGGTCACAAGTAATGGTTTGATTGTGTATTTGAATTTATCTTATTTGGGGCCAAATTCTACTACCTAATGAATTAAAGTGGCTCATATATTTGTTGGGCTCATTCCTCTCCACAAGTAGGAGAGCCCTTATGAGTCACCAAAAATGTTGTTCCTTTAATGCATACCATTAAAATATTTTGATTCAACATGAATATAAGAACAAAGTTATATAGGCTCATCCCATAGATGAGCAAATGAAGATTGAAGCCTTTGAAAACCGGTAGGGATTGACAATTACAATATGATATGGCAATAAAGTATTAATGAATGAAAATAGTTAATTATGATCACACAGCTTTTAGGGAGATAGCCTACAAAGAGATGAAGTCCATAGACTCAACATGGTGTTAGCACAATAAGTCAATACTTATAGCAATCTAAGGCTTAAAGTCATGATAATATCATTTACCAAATTGAAGATTTGAGAAGAGAGATGAAACTTGGTGTAGATAATTCAAAGCATTCTCCAAACATATAAAGGTCTTGGGAGATTACAAAGGTGGCACTACTATACAAATATTGTCATAGTGTTCTAGGTATAACAAAATCAATGACTGAAATACTAAATTTACAAAAATCCAAACTAGATGCAATACATAGTTGTGTAGTTCAAAAAGGGATGGTACAATCTATATTGATATTATGTACTAACAATTCAAATTTCCAATTATATATAATGTGGCACCTTGCCACCAATCAGAATGATTCTCATAATGAAAATTTAAAATGAAATATGGGTGTGACCTACTAAATTAAGTGCAACATATTTTATACTTGTGTAATATTCCCAATAGCTTGATGAATAGCATGAAGTTGACTTGGACAAGTAATGTGAAGAGATAGAAGCTAACCAATGAAAATTGAACAACCTAAGATGAAAATGAAGCACATAGTTGTGCAAAGAAAAGTGATGATAGCGCAATAATAGTAACTAACATCAAGGAGGACCATAACTAGGTATGAGTTGGGGCGCATAAGCATAAGAATGTGGCACTTTCTTGTCAATAATGGCACATGCCATAAACAATCCAGTAAAGTTAATATTCAACATAGGAGTATGGAAATGATAGCTTGTGTGAATCAATATGGCAACCATAAGAGAGGCTATCTTGCCAATGCAAAGGAGGCCAAAAGGATTGACTCATATTTAAGGAAATGGCATTTGCTGAAGATTGGCACACCGCCACTCGATTGAGGGCACAAAGATAAAGATTACAACACGAGGCTATGATATGAAGAGTTGCAAGTTGGGTAGATAATTTTAGTGAATAAACTTTGTTTTCAAAGTTCTCTCATGAGAAGGCCCAAAGCCATTGGATCTGATGATCCAACACCCTCCAAGAGTTTTGATTTAATTTTGTTTGAAGTTGTAGTATTAACCTTGCCATTGGTGGAATCGTCCAACTCAACCAAAATAAATAGTAATTTAATATGCCTGTAAACCTTCTGAACTGCCTTCATTTTTAAGGAGGCTTCTACTCCATTGATAAATCTGAAATCATGTGATCGCCTAGACTTTAGAAGGAAAGAAAAAAGGTTACAAATTCATGCCATTGATTGAAGAGTTTTTGAGTTATCATCTGGGCTCGCCACAAACGTAAGGAATATATTATGTAAATGCTCTACTTCGACATGCACACAAGGATTAAAGAAAAACTTTTGTACTTAAAGATTGATCCACTTTTGTCGGATCAAGGAAAATCAATGGCTCATGAGAGTTTGGAAGGAAACAAAAGGAGTGTTAGAGAAAATTCAAGTTGTT
This sequence comes from Sequoia sempervirens, assembly GCA_007258455.2. Lineage (NCBI taxonomy): Eukaryota > Viridiplantae > Streptophyta > Pinopsida > Cupressales > Cupressaceae > Sequoia > Sequoia sempervirens. The sequence continues at coordinate 262,633 of VDFB02322235.1, read as the reverse complement.
GGGTGAAAAAAAATAATGTGGCAAAATTAAATATTATTTTAATTAAATTGATTAAATTTTTTATTTGAGAAATATTTTGAAGCTACATTTCAATCATCAATGTTTACCATCAACATGTGATGATCTAACTTTGAGGTAGTGGATCTAATATTTTCCATTTGTGCAAAGTGCAAAGCTATGAAGACTTAAATGGTTTAAATATTAAAGTTATCCTTTAATATTTAAATATCAAGAAGGTAAAAGACCATTTTTGTAAAAGATAAAGTTGATAAAATAATAACAGAATTAATATTAAATTATGGATTTAATATTTAAATGGTCAAAGTGTGGGAATGTATTTTCAAAGGGAACATTTGAAAGTTAAGGAGTGGAGAAAAATGTTTCATGTCCAAGAGCAATATAAAAGACAAATCATTGTAATAATACATGTAAATATGGGGAGGAATTTATTATTTACAAAAGGTGGTTTGATATTTCTTAGGAGTAAAAATATTTTCAAGAATTGATAAAGTGAAGGAGAGGAATATTTCAATACAACTGTGTATGGTAAATGAATTCATAGAGCAATTAAATATTTTAACAAAAATGAAATGGTGTGAAATATGACATTATAACTATTGATTTTAGTGTTGCATTTCTTATAAGGTGAAAGTATTATTATTATGTCTTGATATTTTGAAATGTAATTTCATGCAAATTAGAGAAATGATATATTAAAATTTCAGCTACAACAATGAATTTTTTTAAATTTGACTTTGTAGCAATCTTATCAAATACAACTCTTTTAGGCCCTCTTTTCTTCCTCTTCTTTCTCGCTTCTCTCCCCCCCTCTTATATATATCTTAGGAATTTCAAATGAAAAGGAGATGGATTTTTTACAATAGGTTTGTGTTGTAGTTTTCTTGTCTCTAAGGTGAAATTGTATGCAAGATTGAGCTGATTTTTCTCAAGCTTGAGTTTTGTTTTCTCGTCTCTATCCTTTTGTTGTATGGTCTTCATGGAACATTAATGTATGTGTCTAAGAAGTTGATCCTTCACATGCATGCAATTGTGTTATTTGATCAAAGTGTGCAATGTGTGAGGTTGCTACTCCACCTGTTCTAATTTATATTTGTGTATGGTTTGGATTTCATAATACCTGTATGTGATGTTTATGCTATTATTTTTTAACCATTACATGGTGACTTGCAAAGCTTTGGCTAGTTAGATAGAGGAATGATGTCTATTGTTTTCTTATGTCCTATTATTCTTTTCAGAATATCCCTCTTTCTATTTTCATCTTCAATTAGAATTAGCTTTGAATAGATTCCAAAACTAATCTAGAGGTTAGCTTGGAAAACTTTCTATTGTTGGTGTTTTGTGCACAACGCATTGGTCCGTGAAATAAGAATTTTTGAATCATCAACGATTGACATATCAAAGACGTGTGTGTGCTTAATTAAGTCATCCCACAAACCTATGATCCTTGAGAATCAAAGTAAATTCTCCCAGGTAGCAACACACCACTTAAGTGTTAATTGTACTAGGGTGATCCCACAATACTGGTTTATAATTTTTGAGATATCCTGATTTTTGGTGAAATCATATATTTATAGAAAATATAATGATTTAAGCCTTTAAAAGTTCAATTTAAAGAATTCCAATTAAAGAGGGTTTGATCAAACCACCTTAGATCAAACCCCCTTGGATAGAACCCTACTAGTTTTAAACCATACCTATAACAGAGTCTCCTTTACACCTATCAAAATACTAAAAAAAATCACTTTTGATTTACCTTTTGGGGGATCAAATGAATTCATTTAAAATTTATTTTTTTGTAGGTATGCAGTCCTTATTATAAGCTTCTCAAAATGTATAATTTTAAATAAATTTAATTTTATTATTATATTTATTTTTTATTTCTTGTGAATGTAGGTTTTTCACTTAAAATCAAGCTCTTTGTTCTGCACATGTGGAAAAATAGCAGATTATAAATTTTTTTTAAAAAATATCAGTGCGCTAGATATTGAAGTCCTTGATCCAACAAAAAAAAATTGAATTTCAATACATACAAAAATAGTTATGTTGTATATAATCTGCCTATGTCTGAATTGTAATTGGTTTGACTTCGAAACTTAATTAGGGAAAAAATATTCAATAAAACACTATGAAACCAAATGAAAGTGCTAGATATCGTAGTTAAAAATCTAAATTCGAAAAAATTAGAATTTTATCCTTCATGGAAAAAAAGTTATGTCAAGTATATGGTGAGCATCACTCCTTAAAAATGGTGTTTATTGAAAAAAACTAGTTTTCGAAAGAGATGGAAAAAGAAGTGCAATTTGATTCCAAAAATTTTGAAAAAAATAAAATTAGAATCTAGAAACAAAATGTCACTAATCACTATTTTGCATAGTCTTCAAATTCTTCACCATTTAGCCGCTTATAGGTGCCCGACAGTGAAGATTTAGTTTGAAAAAACAATTTAGTGTCCAGTTTGTTCAAAAATTGTAAATCAGTATTGTGGGATCACCCTGTAACAATGGTAAGATACTTACAAACATATTCAAGGAATTATATCATAGTTTAGACCAAATCCTTCTCTAATTAAATATATGATGAATAAATCAAGCTTGAATGATTTGGTAATAAATATGAACTTCCACATGTAAAAAACCTTTAAGATAAACTCTTTTGTACTCTCATGAAGAGAAAGAGTTGAAATATTAGGGAAAGTGATGAATGAGATCTCTCGACTAATATATAAATTAAAATATTAATATGAGCAAAGGCTTCTCATTTGGGGCTAGAAAATTAGGAAGATCTATTGAGAACATCTTCTTAAGAAAATATTATCTCTCAATAAGATTGCCTTTTACGTTAGCCTTGAGTAGTTAGTATAGTTTTGGCTTGTTATATCCAAATAGAATAAACTCATAGTTCTTACAATGTAAGACCACAAATTATATTCAATAATAATAAGATTAAAAAAAAAATGCATACATAATATTCAAAAGGATTTCACCTTTTTATTGGAAAAGTTGGAGTATGGTAATGATGTGTGTCATAGATAATAGTTTCTCCTTAGGCTTGAAATATTTGTTTAGTAGAAATCATTCATCTGGTCATATCAATAATAAAATGATTTTTTCTCTTTGAATTCCCATTCTAATGTGGATTGAAGGGCACCATGCACTAACATGCTATGTTGTGGTTGATGATAAATCACTCAAATTCTCTATTAATGCACTCCTTCCACTCTCTAATCTAAGGAATTTTATGTTCATAACATTAAATTGATTAAACTTATGAAGTGTTTCATCTTTACTTTTAATGAATTAGGCCCATTAAAATGGGTCAATCATTAATAAAATCCATAAAATATGTACCCATTATGAGAAAGAATAGTTTTTCATCACTCCCTATTGCCCTTAAAGATCAAGTTATCAAATGATTGTCATTCTAATGATTAGGTGTGATGATGTGGAGGCTTATGTGGCCTACCAACATAAGAATGCATTATACTTAGCCATTGATTAGGGTGTTACACTGTAGTAAAGAATTGGTTTGAATTCTTGTGAACCATTCAAGAAGTTACAAAGGCTTATCAATATATTATTACATTCAAGATATTCAACCAAAGTAAACATGAAACTAAATGTGAAATGGCATGGGTATGAAAATTTCACCATTACATCTATGTTAATCCAATTAACATGATTTTATGTAGCATTTGTACATAAGATATAAATTATCATGGGTTTGTGCACATTAAGTAGAAGTACAAATATAAATTTTTTTTTAACTTGTTTATCATATTTTCAAGGTTTAGAATGTTTGTAAAGTTTATAGGGACTTGTGAGTATATGTAGAAGCATTTTCATGTGTACTCTCATTCAAACAAGGTAATATTTCTATATGTGTGGGAGGTTAATGGATAATAGTAGGTAGGATTCATTACTATATTATTAGATATTGTTGGTATGTGGTGACTGATCATGCTATACTGTTAAAAAGGGGTTCAGATGGGTATTACTATATGATAAAAACATGATTATTTGCAAGATTGTAATATGTTTTACACTGGATAATAAAAATATTGGATGGCTGCGGTTTGGTGGATGTAGCCCGGATTGGGTGAACCATGTTAAATTTCTGTGTTATGATTTATTTTGTGTGTGTATTAGTTTCTCTATTTATTAATTAAATCTGTATTTAATTGTTAGATATCTGCCATCTCTAACCTAACAAGTGGTATCAGAGTGGGTTGTGTTTCTATTATCATCTATAGGAAGGTCTCACGGCTGAGTGGGAGTCTCACGGTTGAGTGGGAGCAATGGCAGACGAGGGTAAGAAGGTTGAGAAGTTTAACGGGTAGAACTATCAGTTATGGAAGATGCAGATGGAGGACTATCTCTATCAGAAGATTTATAGCACCCATTGGAAGGGAAAACCAAGAAACCTGCAGTAATGTCAGATGAGGAGTGGGAGATCTTGGATAGAAAGGCTCTTGGTAGTATTCGTCTATGCCTGGCACAATCAGTGGCGTTCAATATTACAACAACAAAGACAACTCAAGAGCTGATGGAAACCTTGGCGAAGTTATATGAAAAGCCTTCCGCTTCGAATAAGGTATTTCTTATGAAGCGTTTATTTAATATGAAAATGGTAGAAGGTGGGTCAGTTATAGATCATTTAAATGAGTTTAATACGGTCACGAGTCAATTAACTTCTGTAAAAGTAAACTTTGATGAAGAAGTTAGGGCTCTTTTGATTTTGTGTTCTTTGCCTGAAAGCTGGAATAGCTTGGTAATGGTTGTTAGCAATTCTGTTTCTGGTTTGAATACATTGAAATTTGATGATGTTGTTGGTGTTATTTTGAGCGAGGAAATCCATAGGAAAAGTTCAGGTGGAACATCCACATCAAGCAGTGTTTTGAATGCAGAAAGCAGGGGCAGAACAAAGGAGAGAGGAAACGATTCCAAAAATTATGGGAAGTCATGAGGAAAATCAAAGGATAGAAGGTCCCAATCTAGAAACAAGAAGGATTGTTGGTACTGTGGTAAGCCAGGTCATTTGAAGAAAGATTGTTGGTCTCGAAAAAATAAAAGAGACAAAAAGGAAGGAAGTAAAGAGGCAAATGTGGTAAGTAATAAATCTGATGAGGATGCTTTGATTCTTTCCCTTGATAATGTTGGCGATTCTTGGGTGTTAGATTCAGGGGCTTCATTTCATGCTACCCTCCATAGAAGTTATTTTCTTGATTATGTCCAAGGAGATTTTGGGCTGGTTTATTTAGGAGATAACGAACCTTGTCAAATTGTTGGAAAGGGAAGAATCAAGATTACGTTGCAGAATGGGAATCATTGGCTATTACGTGAGGTAAGACATGTTCCAAAGTAAGCAGAAATTTAAGTTCAGCAGGGCAACTAGATGATGAAGGTTGTGTTGTTACATTTAGTGATAAAAATTGGAAGGTCACAAAGGGTGCCTAAGTGGTAGCAAAAGGTGTGAAAGTAGGCACCTTATATCTTTGTACAGGTTATACTATTCCTTCTATTTTAATTGTTACAGAAAAAGGTCAATGTTCAGGAACAGTTGTTGCAGTTCAGCAGGTAGAAGATCATACAGTTGCTGTGGACTCTGAATCAACACTGTGGCATAATAGACTTCAGCATATGAGTGCAAAAGGTATGAAAGTACTTCATTCAAATAATGTTTTACCAGGTCTAAAATGTATTAATATGGATTTCTATGAAAGTTGTGTGTATGGAAAACAAAAGAGATTTAGTTTTCTCAAGGATGGGAAGCAAAAGAAAGATGAGAAATTGGAGCTTGTGCATACAGATGTATGGGGACCAACTCAGGTATCTTCTCTCAGTGGCTCTCTGTATTATGTTACATTCATTGATGATGCAACTAGAAAGGTATGGATTTATTTCCTTAGGTAGAAATCTGATGTATTTGAAACTTTTAAAAAATGGAGAAGCTTGGTTGAGAATGAGACAGGTAAAAAGTTAAAATGTCTTAGATCTGATAATGGTGGAGAGTATTGCAGTAAATAATTTGAAGATTATTGTTCCTCTAATGGTATTCATAGGCAAGAAATGGTTCCAAGGACTCCATAGGAAAATGGCGTGGCTGAGCGCATGAATAGAATAATAATGGAGCGTGCACGGACTATGAGATTGCATGTTGGGCTACCTTTAAAATTGTGTGTAGAGACTGTAAACACTGCTGTTTTCAATCAAGAGAGTCCTTCTAATCCTTTGGGTGTGGTATTCCAGAGGAAGCATGGAAAGGTAAGAAGGTGAGTTATTCTTTTCTCAAAACCTTCGGTTGTGAAGCATTTGCACATGTAGATTTTGAAAATAGAACCAAGTTTGATGCAAAATCAAAGAAATGTGTATTTGTTGGATATGGCATTGATGAATTTGGTTATAGGCTTTGGGATTTTAAAAATCAAAAAATTGTGAGAAGCAGGGATGTCATATTCAATGAGAAAGTATTGCACAAAGATTTGTTGCTGCAGCATGAGAAGAAAGAAAATGATTATGCAGGTTGGATGATATTCCAAACAATGATGTTTCATGGTTCCTCATGCCAACAACAACAACAACAACAAATACCACAAACTCTTATTAGACGATCTTCAAGGATAAGTAGACCTCCAAAAAAGATTCTCTCCTTCTTTGTATACTATTTTGTTAACTGATGTTGGTGAACCAGAATATTATGATGAAGCTATGTAGGTGGATACCAAGGTTCAGTGGGAGCATGGAATGGAAGAAGAAATGGACTCCTTGCTGAAAAATCAGACTTGGGAATTATGCAAGTTGCCTATAGGTAAAAAAGGCTTTACCAAACAAATGGGTTTATAGGCTGAAAGAGGAAGATGGAGGTAAGAAAAGATTTAAAGCCAAATTAGTTGTAAAGGGATTTGCACAGAAAAAGGGTATTGATTTTGATGAGATTTTTTTCCTGTTGTTAAAATGACTTCTATTCATATTGTTTTAAGTATTGTGGCTGTATTAAGATTTGCATTTAGAACAGCTTGATGTTAAAATAGCCTTTCTCCATGGTGATTTGGAAGAGGAAATATATATGGATCAACCACAAGGATTTGAGGTCAAAGGTAAGGAGAAACTAGTGTGGAGATTGAAGAAAAGTTTATATGGTTGAAGCAAGCACCTTGGCAATGGTACTTGAAATTTGATAGTTTTATGGCCGCAAGGCTACAAATGCATGTAATTCCCACCATTGTGTTTATTTTAAGAGGTTGGATAATGACACTATATTATTTTGTGTTTATATGTTGACGATATGCTTATGGGTTCTAACATGGATCACATAAGGAGCTAAAACAACAGCTTAGCAAAATATTTTGCTATGAAGGATTTAGCAAAACAAATCCTTGGTATGAAAATTTGTAGAGATAGGAAAAATAGAAAATTGTTTTTATCTTAGGCTAATTATGTTGAAAAGGTGTTGCAGAGATTTCATATGGGAGAAAGTTTCCAAGACACCTTGCTTGAATAAAGCAAAATTGACTAAGGATATGTGTCCAAAGACACAAGAGGAGGAAGAAAAAATGTCCAAGGTACCATATGCTTCCTACAGAGGCAAATGAATGTATGGTATGTACGAGATCGGATATTGCACATGTTGTAGGAGTTGTTAGCAGGTATTTGAGTCACCCCAGAGTTGAGCATTGGAATGCGGTAAAATAGATTCTCAGGTACTTGAGAGATACATCCAATAATTGTTATGTTTTGGGGGCTCTAATACTGATTTAAAAGGCTATGTTGACTCAAATTTGGCAAGGATATAGATACTGTGCAGAGTACCATAGGTTATGTTTTTACAGTTGGTGGACAGTGTGAGTTGATTTCTCTTGAGGTGTTTATCCACCACAGAGGCAAAGTATGTTGCTGCAACAGAGGCGGCAAAGGAGATGATATGGCTGCAACTTTTCATGGATGAGTTGGAAAAACAATAGGCTAAAAATTACTTGTTTACAGACAGCCAGAGTGCTATACATCTTGCAAAGAATTCTACTCTGCATTCTAAAACAAAACACATCTAGTTGAGATATCATTTCATTCAGTCAGTGTTGGAGGATGGACAGGTTAAGCTAGACAAGATACATACAGATGTCAATCCAGCAGATATGTTTACGAAGGTGGTAACAAGGGAGAAGTTGAGCTCCTCTTCAACTTCGGTTGGTCTTCAAGGTTGAATCTAAGTATAACAAAGCAGTAGGGTCCAAGGTACTTATTTTCAGTGGGAGCTGTAATGGCAGCAGTGTCATCTAGAATTAGTCTCCAAGTGGGAGATTGTGTTGGTATGGAGCCTGATCAATCTCCAAGTGGGAGATTGTTGGTATGTGGTGACTGGTCATGCTATACTGTATAGCCCATGGTATACTGTACATCCCGACCCCTATCCTTGCCGGGGTTCGGGGCTGGGCCGGGCCTTGGGCGGGGGTTCAGGGGTGGCAGCCCCCGAGAAAATTTTTTTTCCTACTTTTTCACGTCATGACAGAAAAAGGGAAAAATCAATGAAAAAGGAAAAATCCGATTTTGTAGAACCAAAAATCTGGAAGCTTCTAAGCTTGTTAAAAAGGGGTTCGGATGGGTATTACTGTATGATGAAAAATGCGATTATTTGCAAGATTGTAATATGTTTTACACTGAATAATAAAAGTATTGGATGGCTGCGGTTTGGTGGATGTAGCCCGGATTGGGTGAACCACGTTAAATTTCTGTATTATGATTTATTTTGTGTGTGTATTAGTTTCTCTGTTTATTAATTAAATCTGCATTTAATTGTTAGATATCTGCCATCTCTAACCTAATAGATATATCAAAAATAGGACCTAAATTTCATGATCATTTGATTGTATTTAATTTTTTTTTCCTAGTATACAATTAAAAACTTAAGAAAATAATCACATAAAAAATAAATTAACAACTATATATATAGCTATAATTTGTTAGTGGTATATTAATAAAAATTAATATTAAAATAAATTACAATATAATATTTTTTAATTTTAATTTTTAATAAATATTTATTTCTATTTATTACAAATAATATGAAAATAAATAATAATTTTAAAATATATTTTGACTACTATATTTTTATGGACTCCTACATCAATGTTTAAGAGTATTGTTTCATATACCTTAATTTTGATGTAAATTATTATTATTTTTTAATATTATTTAGTATAAAAGTATGCTATTCATTATTAAAAAAATATCTATCTTAAAAATATACAAGTATCCTAATCTGTTTTCATCATTATTCTAAATACTTAAAAACTAATATAAATAAAATGCATCAATATTTGTCATGAGTTCTTATTAGGATGGAGTAGATGATGACAAATTATTTTGATGGTGGAATTTAATAGTTGGAATATTGTAGAGTATTTGGACCAATACAATATGGATGCCTCTCTAATGAATTGAAAATGAAAGACACTTTTGTACTCTCTCATAACTAGGTAAGATGAAAATGAAGCACATTATTTTCCCTATGAAATATCAATAATGTCTACCTAGACATCAAGATGTACATTTAACCATATTTATTAATTAACTAAAAAATATTTTTGTTTACTCCATTTCTAGTTTCATATTATTGACATTGTTATGTGTATATGTCAAGTTGTTTGGTTGACAATCCTTCATTGCATTCTTAGACCTTCCCCTACATCAAGTGATATTAAAGTGAGGTGTGCTCCATGTGAGTTTGATTTGTGTATGGTGTAGGTTGTAGCTAAACTCAAAAAAAATGTTGACTTGTAGTTGAAAATGTAATCTAAAAGAGTTAAAATAGTGTGGACCCAAATTAGGATCATCATTGTACCTAAAAGGTTAGATGAAATCACTAAATTATTGGGAAGGTTCACAAAAAGGATGGGAGAAATAGAATTAGTTAAACTTGGAGAGGGTTTGTCTAGCAAGATTTCAATAGTTTGATTTGGAGAGGGTTTCCACACCTCCGCTTCTTCATAATTATGGGATTCAAGGAATTAGAGGAGTTCCTAGAATTAGAGGAGGGTGCAATGGCATGCCTTGAAGAGTTCAATCTACAAGATTGTCCCAAAGTGAAGAAAGTGGGAGAGGGATTGGAGTGTTTGGGAAGACTGAAGTAGTTCTATTATTTTGGGATGAGTGAATTGATGGAGACTTTCAAGGAAGGTGGGGAATATTGGAATAAAATTAAATCCATCAATCTGGAGGTAACTATTAGACAATAACTCTTCATTATATTGTTTTGTGTTTCTATAATAATTATTAATTTATATTGAAGAAATATTATATTATAGTTGGGTGTGAAGTTGATGGTTGAGAAGAAGTGTATAGAGCCAAAGTTTCTTGTAATGTAATTGTAATCATGTATATGTCTTTTAAATATTTATTTTGATAATGTATTGTGAAATTATGCTATTTAATAATATATTTATATTATTCTAATATTTAATTTATATATTTTTGAATTAATGTTATTTTTAATTTATATTAAAGTTAAATTTATTTATGAGTTTTCATAAATTTTAATTGTACAAATTTTAATTAACTTTTTATAAGTTTTGTACTAAATCAATTAAGAAAGACTTTAAAAAATGGTAGGTAGAATAAAATCAATGATGCCAATTTTTTATGCACTTATTTTAATGTGTTGAATATTTATAAAATTTTCATTATCTTGATTCTTTTAATGTATGATTTAAAAATATAATCAACCATTTTATATTGAATACATATATATATACACAAATTAAATTTCAAATTTATCAAAATAAGTGATAAGTATTGAAATCAATACAAGGTATTTACTTATAATTTATCTATTTTATGTTTTTAAGAATAAAATACTTATACATTTTTAACTATCCCATTTCTTTATCTTGTTATTTTCATTATAATCATTATTTTTTAAATTAAATATTTATCAATTTATTGTAAAATAAAATAACCTTTTATAAATGAATTTATTTTAATCCAATAAAATATATACACACATAAGCATAAACCAGCCTAGATTAATCAATCTATAATTGAGACTAGATAATTGAATAACAAATTTTATAAAGGAAAATAAAAATTCTTTAAGTTTAGTCTAGGCTAATCTAATAAAATGCATACACAAAAACTTGGTTAACACCTAAACTAATTATGCATGACATCTATATGTTGATATTCTAATAATTTGTAGTAAATTGAATAGTGAATGCAAAATATAAACAAATGTATTTAGCTCTATATTTAATAAACACACAAAGATTGGTAAATATTTAAATATGATACACCTTACTATTTTGATTAGAAAATGATAGGCTAATAATTAGATAAGAATTATATTATTTTTCTTATATTGTTTAATATGGGTGAATAATTTGAGAAACAAGTACAATTCCATGAGTGCAAACTTATCTTAAACACACAGTATTATCTTTTGTGATCTACAAAATATAGTTCCTCACTTCTCTTGATGTATATTAACTTCCTTTATGCTTCCTGATATCATAAACTTACAAACTTATCCTTTTTATTTAAAAAATACATTTCTTCACTTCTCTTGATGTATCTTAATTTCTATTATGCTTCTTAATATTTTTGGACTAATGGTATTTATAAATTCCTTTGTGTAGGTGGAGACCACCGAACCCAGAATCACCATCTACAAAAAAAAAGCCTTCACAATGCATGAGAGAAGCACATGCTATTTCACCAAAGTGAATGAAAATGAGATGCCATAAATTACATAATGTATGGCCTTTTAAAGGTAAGAAAAATGCAATAGGTGAACAACCACCCACTATGGGAAAATAAACTAATTACCCTAAGTTAAACTTAACACACTAACACCCCCCCTTAAGTGCAAACTTAGGGAGAATTATTATGCAAAATTAAGATGCAATATGGGTCCCAGCTACACAACCATGTTAAGTACCCATTTACAATGCAAAAAAAAAATCTCTCACAACCAGAGAAAAGGAGAGAAACCCTGTGGGAAAAAACCCCTCTCAAAAAGAGAGAAAAAAAACAAAAATGATGCATGGATAAAGGACTCAATAACACCCCCCAAGGACTACATACATCATGTATATACAATCAATGACCCCCCATAAGAGGGAAAGAGAGAGAGACTATGTAGCCCCCCTACAATGTGTAATCACCTGCAAAAATGGTAAGTGTCTGAAGACAAAACATAATCCAATGTCGGCAACTTGTCTCCCTTTTGGAAGAAATAGAACCAAGTACAAATGCAAGTATGCTTCCCATTCTGGATAGGAATTAGCAAGTGAAATCCAAATGGAGGATCAAAATATCTCTAAAATCTTCTCATGTGTCGCCATGAACTTGGAAGATGATGCCACGAACCAATCAGGAACATACCCAATCACAATAGAAGGTGACAAACAAGGTACCACTTGGAATTGATTTTGAACATTCTCTAAAGACATAGATGGAGTGACAATAGTTGTACCACAACTATCATCAAATAGGAAAATTAATCCTTCAAATGTTTCTTTCATATTAGAAATGTGAGATTCTACGAACAATGAACTAATGTTCAACAAATAAGAATCCCAATTAGGAAGACAATGATAATTTTGTTGCTCAGTGATTGGTGGAAAAATGGATACCTTAGAGATGTCACTCTTTCTCCAACCAAATCATTCAAAGATGTCCTAGAATTCCCAATTGGATTGACTAACAACCTCACAAGGAGTCAATTCACAATGAGGAGGACCTAGGAGGGGGTTCTTTAACCTTTAAAGGGGTTCACCACCAAGAAAATGCTTGGAAAATATAAACAAAAATTTAACCTACAAACCCTAGCTATTCAAGTCAAATAATGAGTTCAAATGATGAAATTAAGCTACACCAAGTCAGGGTATGTGTACCTGGGAAGTTTGGAGATGTAGTGAGGATTCCATAAATGTAAAAATGTTGTTAAAAAGTGTTATGGAGGACTAAGATGCCCAAAGTGGCATATTAGTCCTGTTGCTATTTTTGAGGCAAATATAAAGTCTTTAGATGTTGAAACTGGATCTAAAGGAATCTTTGAAAATGTGCTCGGGAGGACTAAGACGCCCAAGGTGGCATATTAGTCTCGCTCTAAATTTCTAAAAACTTTGAATGTGATCCTAAGCTCCAAGGTATGCACTTGCTTCCTTTCCAATCTCAAGTTCTAAAACTTCCAGATTCAACTTGTAGGTGAGTTTCCATGAAGATGACAACTTTGTAATGAAACTTTGCAACTTTTACAACTTTGCACTCCAAATGATCTTCAAGACTTCAACCTAGATCTGTAATCACAAATATGCAAGATGAGAAAAACTTGTTGTTTGTTAGTGAATGGGGGTTTGCCTTGGTCAAACCCCTTGTTGGTAATTAAACCTTGAAATGAAATAGAAATAATGAAGGAAATGGTGAATGAACAACATGCAATGCTACAATTCACCAAACCCTTGTTGTAAAGTCTGCAAACTTATGTGAAATGGCTACAATGGATATGGATCTTGACTTGAATGAATGTTCTTGAAAGATATGGCTTGAATTGCTTGCTTGAATCAAAACCCTACATCACAAATGTTAGCACAACAACACACATGATGCAAGAAAGCTCTTTGATATGATGCTTGAATCTTGATGATGTCTCCAAATACTTGAAGAAATTCTCTTGAATGCTCTTGTGAATTCAATTTGATATTATGAATGCTCTCACAAAAGACTTGGATTGGAATGAATGAATGAACCTTGTATTTATACTTACTTATGCTTAATATCTCGAAATTACATCACACCAAGCCGAAATATGAATTCATTAAATAAAGGAGGCTAAGTCCCGCCAAAATTTGAAATTAAATCCTGAAAATGACTCAAGGACTAAAACGCCCTAGGTGGAATCTTAGTCCCATGTCCTAAAAACTTGGGGCACAAACACCAAAAATGGGCCCAATTAAGATGCCTCAAAATCAGGGTCCCGAGAGCCTTGGGGGAAAAAGACACCCTAGACAGTGTTTTAGTCCCGACTCAAAAATTAGGGACATACTAATGGAGTCATTAAATTATCATTCATGCATTGGAGAATGTCAGAATTAGCTAGAAAAAGATGTCATTCATAGGGCTTGTGGACACAAAAAAGGACCAATTAAGCCATAAAGAAGCATAAATAAAGCAAGGCGGGCCCAACCAAGTGTGAAAATGCAAGGGTATGCATTTTACTACACTATACTCAAGAATGATGGAAGTACTCAATGAAGGTGGATCATCTATCTCTAACAAAGAATCAGGAACCTCTGAAGCAACCACAACCTTATTTGAAGTCTCAAAAACCTCAAAAGGATCATAAGCATGGTCTATCTTCTCTGAAAAACAAAGAGACACAATGGTATTGAAAGGAGGGTCATCAAGAGATGGCAGAGTATCAAGATCTCCGTATGATTCTTGAAGGTAAGCCCAAAGAGCATAACTTGAGCTCTCAAAATGAACAAGTGAATCCAAAAGGTCCTCATCATTTATATGCTAAAAAAATATCTATTCGAAATAGTATACCCACTACGTGTTCCTGGAATAGGAACTTCATTATAAAAATATGACAATAGATTCTGCTCACTAAGATGAGTGAGAATAAAATCACTCCATTTCCTAAAGTTCCCTTTCTCCAAAGAAACCATTATAACTAAATTCTTCAAAAAAATTTCAAAGATAGTTCTTTCAAAAACTTCCAAAAAGGAAAAATTAAATATGATTTCGTGCAAAAAATAGTGGGGCCAATTGTCTGATCTCCATGCCAACACCAAGCAAATCCATTGAACACACAAGCAAGATAACCTTTTGTGAGACTTTCTCACAACATCTGAATGCAAAAAGCTGTATGAAGACAAAAGTTCACTCCATTGCCTAGAGAATATGGGATAAATGTTCCCAAAACAACTTTAAAGAAACTTTAGGGTCCACACACCACTTCAGCTGTACAACAACTTGAACCCTAAGTAAATATTTGGAAAAAAACTTTGGAGTTGATAAAGTTTGCTGCGCGCAAAAAATATTGTATGGGACAGTGTAACAACATTCCAAGAAAATTCATGCAATCAATATCCTCTAATCGCTGCTCAAACAAGCATGGGTAAATTGCAACCCTTCCAGTGAAGAAAAACAATCAAATGCCTCCAACAATTTCCAGCCAACACAAGGGGAGATATAATGCCTCACAAGAGGTTGAATTGCACCACAAAAGAGAAAAACGGGGCCTACAATTAGATTTAAATATAATTCATTTCTCTTCCACGGAAAAATCACCACAACAAAAACATATCTCTTCAAACTGAAATTTGCCACCTCAACTCATTAAATCGTGGCCTCCATTTTGAATTGCTTCCTCCAAATGCGTGAACAACAACTAGCATAGGAAAAATCACAACCCCACAAAAGCTTCAAACACCTCTAGAGATTAACAGCAGCCTTTAGGAAATAATCACACCTCTCCACGAATCAAACAACCTGCAAAGAAGAAAATGCGCCTCCAAACATATCACAACAACCTTCAAACAGTGATTGCAGCCTAGAAATGCCTCAATCACAGAAAAAAAATGCCGCTGCAACTATCTTCACGTGGCTCCAAGCAATAATCAAATCTGCTGCACACAAGTGCACAATGAACCTTCCTAAATGCACAAAGAAATCGCCCTCGAAAGCACAAACAAATGATGCCTTTTGAGCCAAAAAGAGGGTTTTGAATCACCCTTCTTCAACATAAAGAAAATCAATCCTCTTAACAGAGAATCGGGCCTCTCAATCGTGGCCTTCAATACAACACAAAATACTCCCCCTGAGCATAGAGGAAAGAACACACCTCATGCCCCTATTAATCAATTCGATGCCCCTCTATGCTGGAGATTCAAGCCAATCAAAACTGAAAAAAAAAGCCTTGAAAAGAAAATGCGGCAGGGGAACCAAATAGGGCCAATTCAACATAAAAATATTCAGAAATCACCTACGTAGCAACAAATCACATTAAAATTGCTTTGGAGATGACTTGCGCGGGCCTGGCAGAGATAGAATGGCTTGAACAGCTTCAATTTGTTTAAACTCCCCCTCCACAGATTTAACATGGGTTTCTCCTCAAAGAATCGCCTCAGAAGAAATGAAGCGCGAAGAAATCGCGACCTCCACAACAGATGTGAATGAATGCTGCCCACAAAGAAGCAAATTTGTTCTTCCAAGCAGATCAGCGGCCTCTCTATGCACAGGAAATTCAATGCCAAGAGGTTCTATGCAGAACAGAAAAAAACATGCCAGCATTCACGAGAAAACTACGTAGAATCTCTCTTCCAGGAAAAATCAGCAAATAAGCAACTTTGAAATTTGAAAAATCTCAAATGCCGAAAGAAACAACCGTAGCAAATAAAAGATGTCAAAAACTTTTGATGAAAACTCTCAAAGGAAGGAGGGCAGAATGGTTGGCTTTGATACTATGTAGGTGGAGACCACCGAACCCAGAATCACCATCTGTAACAAAAAAACCTTCGCAATGCACGAGAGAAACACACTATTCCACCAAAAGTGAATGAAAATGAGATGCCATAAATTACATAATTTACAACCTTTTAAAGGCAAGAAAAATGCAACGGGTGAACAACCACTTAGTACCCGAAAAAACTAATTACCCTATGTTAAACTTAACATGCTAACACTTTGTGGGGCCACTAATATATCAAAATGGGTCATGTTTTCTTAGCTCAAACCTTAGAAATGTGTATAAACAATAAAAAATATCCATTTAGTCATGCACATGCTCCTAAAATGTTTGTTGAGAGTTTAATTCCTTTTAGAGTACCAATTAAAGATGTAAAGTGAATGATAATTGAATAATGCTCCAAAATCCTATATGATCAAAATTAATGTATCAAGTCCCTTTGAATATAAGGGCATGGCTACACTTTGCATAAGTTTGTGTTACATCAAACATAGGAAGGAAGGATTACAAATGTGTTTAGTTCCAACCAAAATTTAGTCTTAACTTTTAAATTAGCATAAGATAGGTTTACAATCACAAGGATGGCCATAACCATGAACTATTCTTTATATAGAAAATATACTAAACCTTGATGGGTAATGTGTAAATGGAAATAAGTGTGACCATAGGTGTGATACATAAGGTGATTAGTTGAATATATAATGGTATATGAACATCTAAATGAGGATGAATAGTAAGTACATAAGAAAATCTGTAATGGTGTAGTAGGTGGATAACATAAGAAAGGGACTTGAAATTGCACAAAATTATGGCATTTATCAATATGCCTATGTATCATTAAACTCTGCTCAAATAATCACAACTAAACACAAAATGACGTAATTATGATTTTTTTTACGGTTGCACTTTTCTCCCACATTGATCTGCTTATGAGTTCCAAAATGATGATATATCCAAAATTATTTGACACTCACAAACATGCACAATTATAATAAATATATCAAGCACTTAAAGGACACCATTATATAAGTCCATATAAAGTAATAGACCTTGCAAGGATATGATCATCCAAATTTATCACTTAAGGGTGATATTAGATATGTGGGCACTCTTTTGTTTATAAAAATGTTTTAAAAATGCTTTTAGGTTAGGTTTTATTTCTAAAAAATGCATTTTAAATGATTTTTTTACAAAGCTTTTTGGAGCCTAGTGGGCATGGGTCACCTTGGGTTCACCTAGGTTTGTCTCGAGTTTGTCCAAGGTACCAGTTGGGCACCTTGAGTGGTACCTTGGGTGAACATGCAACCAAATCAGGATTGAACCTATACTAATATGAGGGAGGTCCCTGACAAACTCGATAACATGAAAATTATAAATTGATGTCTTTTCTACATTTTAAATTCTATACATATAATTTGCTCCTTGATATATAATTTGCTCCTTGGTTGGCCTTTCCAAGTTTCATCTTTATCTTGAATTCAAATTCTTGAAATAACACTAGGCTTTTGTGTATCCTCCCTTGAATTAGTGCCCTACTGGTCAAATGTATGAAGTTTTTGTGACTTGTGTAGAACTTGAATGGTGCAGTGAACCAATAACATCTAAATTTCTAACAAATACACCGTGGCTAATGCCTTCCCTTTTGGTTTTAGTGTAATTATTCTCAGCTTCAATTACAATTCGCAAGTTGTCAATATGTATGTGAAAAGGACACCTATCTAGTTTGGAAATATCAATATTGGTGCCTTTACCAATTTGTTCTCTAGCAATTCAAACAATGGAAGCAGATCTCTTTTAAATATTGTGATATATATTTTCTCGGTTGGGTTGCTGACATTTTCTTGAAAATATCACATGTTTTTCAAAATATCTTTGACTATGACTTTGACCAATTTTTTTACCAATATATTGTGATATTATTTGATCAAAATGATTTAGTATTTTTGGTTCTCTATATAAACATCAGACCTGTGATTTTTTTTATCTTTCTTCTTGTGAACTTTTATAAATGGGTTAAACACCTTGAATGGTATAAGTAGCTGTTAAGATTTCCAGCTGCCATTATTGAATAGCAATTTGATCTTTTGCCAAGGGACAATGACAATTATTGCTGTCATTATTTTAAAAAATGAACATAGTTATCTATAGTTGTGAAGCTACTTGGTATAACCGTGTTTGAAAATGAAAACTTTGTGGATAGGGAACATGACTAATTAGTGATTATCACTGTTACCTTTGATAACAATGAACACTACTGTCATTATTATGATTTGTGAGCGTAGTCATTACTAGAAAAAACTGTTAAATGATTATGCTATCCTTTTTGTCGTTATCATTACATCACACATGTTAGTGTTCTTGTTTACTTGCTGTCATTTTTACTTATCAATTAATATTCTAGTCTTCATTTGTAAATATAGTTGTGTTATTGAGGTAATTTTCTGGGAAATTTTGTTACATTACATATGAACTGTTAATAATGTCATACCAATTCAGCTTGTTGTCATCATTAATGTCTTTTGACGTAACTATCCTTCTGTGATTAGTAGTCTTTTTATGTTGGTTGATCAGTAGCATTCTGTCATTGTTGTGATCGGTATCAGTCTTGATCAATATGGTGTATACTAGCATCATTATTAGTACTTTGATCAATTAAAATGGGAATCAATACTTCTGTCAACATTATAGGAAATATTACCGATCAAAATGATTAATATGAAATGTTGTTAAGACAAGACATTGTCATTAAATGTTAGGCATAATTGTTGTCACTGCTGTAAACTTAAGAGGTAGTTAAAGAGATTAGGGAGACAGTTGTTGTCAATCGTAGTTATCATATTGTGTATAGATCAGTCTTTGGACTTGATAGTTAAGGAGAATGATGAGATTAATAGGTTGTATTTATCTTAGTTGTGTTTTATTACATGATCATTCTGACAGAGTTATTTATTAATGTTAAAAAAAATGTAGATTACAATTATTTTTTCTCAGTGATCTCAAATTTAATGAGAAGAATTCATATTTTAGAATTTATGGTGTACACTTTTATTTAATTTCACTTTCACTCTTTATGTATTTAGGATGGCTTCTAATATGAAAAACACTAGTTATTTTGATAAGTAGGAGGTATTTTCTAGAACGGGTCAAATTATGATATTGCTATCAAGATTCAACTGTGTAGGTTTTTGAGCCAAACTCATTGACCCATGTTTCATGAGTAGTGGTTCACAAGAACCTATCTTGCATGATAATGAATGGTCCACTTAGCACTCATTGCATCTAGGTGATGCTCACAGAGGTGAAGCATTGGGCTTTCCTGGGAGGTCACCATTCCAGTACTACTCCAATTCAAGCGTACTTAACCACAGAGTTTTCTCCAAGGTTAAGCCCACTTAGCTTGCGACCCCATTTGCAAAAACTTCAGCTAGTGTTGTGCCTTATGAACCATTCATTATAGAGCCCCTTTAGCTCATCAATTGATAAGTAGGAGGTATTTTCCATAGTGTGTTAAATTATAATATTGCTATCAAGATTTCACCATGTAGTTTTTTGAGTCGACCTCAATGACCCTTTTTTCAAACTAATAATTTCTCTCTATTTTCTAATTTAACATCTTTTTTTGGATTCTCGATATTTTTACCTAAATTTTCTCGCTAATATCCCAAGAAATTGAAAACATTTGTAGCCTTCAGTACACTAAGAAATTCCCAAGAAAGATATTTACTTCTATAATTTCTAAAGATACATTACACTGTTTTGATTGCCTGATTCCATTCGAAATGTGCCATTTTTCATTACAACTCTTTAAGTGGAGATGTTAAACTTCTATATACATCTAATAAAATTTCTATAATAGCTTGCAAAATCTTAACAATATCCACAAATCTTTTTGTCTTTGGAAGGGGGGCTAAATCCCTGAATGCATTGACCATATTCTTTGAGTACTGCTAGAGCATTGTGCACTCCAAGTGGTGCCATATTATACATAAAATATTTTCATTCTATAGCAAATGTGGTCTTAGGTTGATCTACCTTTTTGAATTTTTACTCGATGATATCTTGAGAAATCATCAATAAATTAGTAGATCTCATGGCTTAGTCACCATGCCCAAGATCTCCTCTTTGAATGGCATAGGAAATGGATCATGTATGGATTCAATTCTCTCAAGTCATGCCTATTTTGTTTTGGATCACCATATGCAAGATTTTTTTTTAGTTATTTATTTATTTTTTTGATTGAGTTGATAACTTATAAGGTCTTTTCCTTATTATTTTGGTGTCATCCCCCATCTTCATAGTGTTCGCTTCCTTCTGATCCCTTTTAACTCCATGAAACATTGCCATTAGATCTTCATACTTGTAACTTTTTTAATAGTCCCTCTATAATTTTATCTTCCTTGCCTTCGCCTCCTCTGAGTAATTTGCTATGGTTGCAATTTTAGGATTTTCTGCATCCTCAATGTTCTCTTCACTAGTTTTGGAAGGCTGATAAAAGTAATTTTTCGTGTCTTCATCTACTGTCTCTATTAACTCATGTTCTCTCTCTTCAAATTGTAAATTAAGGTGCCACGGGTTATCTTCTTTTAGGTGTATCCATCCTTTATGACATTACTACACTGGGATACCTTCTCCATCTTCCTATTCCTCATAATAAATCATATGGCTTCCACACTGGAATACCTTCTCCATCTCCCTATTCCTCATAATAAATCATATGGCTTCTACACTAGGATACCTTCTCCATCTCCCATTCCTCATAATAAATCATATAGCTTCCACACATTGGTATGACCAAATGGTACATACTCCTGATCTGTAATTTATCCTTATATTAGTTGGAAATTAGACACACAAATAAATTACTGTTCAACTTGGACATCCAAATGATAGTGCTAATACGAAGGAATTAAAGAGTTGTTCATAAAGAAATGAAATGCTAAAATGTAAATAAACAACAAAAACACAAGATTTTTTTTATCTTGGAAAGCCTAGTTGGTAGTGGCAATTTCCCTTATACTCTAGAGTGTATTGCTCAAATAGACAAGCCCTTCTACTTTAAGATGATTCAATCCTCTAGTTCTCTTCTTTTATAGATCACTATGAATAGAACAACCAATACTCTCCATCTTTCTTTTTAGTTGCTGCTGTTTGTGCATACCTCTTGTTGAATTGAAGGACTCCCAAAAAAGAATTGGAAGTGGAAGAGTTGGTTGTTTGTTTCACATTCTGTGTTTTGTTGTTGAGGGCCAATTCTGCATCCGGAATCAACTTGAGTCATTTCTGCAGGTGTGGGTTCGACCCACATTATTTAATACTGATTTTCTTATTTTTTTCTAAAGTGTTTATCAATCTATGAGTGAGCTTATCTACTTCTGTATCTATTATGGATCACACCTCTTTCTTGGAGAGCTTTCGGTCCCACAAAGGTTATATTTTAGGATTTAGCAAATCTCCTCCCGATCATGAATTTTATTTTTTTGGTGTGTAACAGCTTAACAACTTCTGTTGTGCTGAAACTGCAATAGCTAAAATATTTTGTGATGCTAATGGCACACTACAGTGGCTGCTATGGATTAGGAACAATAGTTTATCCTCCCTACGCATGTAAAGTGGTGACAACTGCATATTGTAATAAAAGACAAGCATGCTACAACCTTTGTGCATGCTTCTTCAAGGATTCATGTCTATTTCTGCTGACTTTATTCAATACCTTGTGATGCATACATGCTATAGTGCTTTTTTTTTTATGATTTTCTTCAATCCTTTGTGCTACATAAATAGTGCAATTAAGAATAAAATTTCTCCATGGCCACTACAAGGCACCCAAGATCCCTTGGGATTGAGACCTAGGCTTATGAAGTGAAAATCTTTGTTCCTCACTATTTTACTTCATCATTTGATCTTTAATGCTAGGGTTTTTAACAATAGTTGCTAGGAGACTGATACTGGTATGAGAGATCGGTATTGGTATTGAGATCCTTTTAAAAAAATAGGAGATAGGTACACTAGTAGATGACAAATATATAGGTAAAATAAAAAATGTTCAAATTTTAAAAATTAAAATTAAAAACACTGAATTAAAAGTAATGATTAATATTTAAATTTACATATATCTCTATCTCTCCCTCTCTCTATCTCCCTATTTCTCTCTCCCTCTCTATTTATTTATCTCTGATTCTCTCCATTTTTCACTCTCTCCCTCTCCTCCTCTCTCTACATCTCCTTATATCTCTATCTCTATATTCAGTCTATCTCACCATCTATATCACTCTATATCTCCCTGTCCCACTTCCTCTATATATCTCTATCTCTCCCTCTCTATCTCTTTGAGCTATCTCTCCCTCTCCTTCTCTATATAAAATTGCTAAATGTATAGTAAGGGATTTTTTGCGCGAGATAAAATTAATAATCAATGGCCGACTCTTTCAGATAGACCCGGGAGATGATCATTCAGATTGTGACCGTTGAAATTCCCCTCAAAGTCGTTGGGAGTAAGCCGCCTCTGTTCCTGTAACTTAACTCTACCTCGCCATTGCTTTTCGTCTTCTTAGGTAGCGGCAGAGCTCTGTACTCCATAGCACTCTTTACCATCACGACAATGCCATTTCTTTTCAACGAATTTTCAAGAGAACAAGTTTACTGGTTGGTCTTAGTTTGATTGGGAAGGGGTAAAGCCTTTGTTGTCCTTTGTTTTCTTCCACCAGGCGGACACAGAGGGAGAGCCTTGCTTGCTGTCTCCCATTCCCAATCACTGTACAAAATCATCGACAATGGCACGCTGCGTAGAAGTGAAATGCATAGAAGATTGAGAACAGTTTCATGGTCAATAGAGGGTCATTTTGGTGTTCAAGAACGAAAGCCTCTTCTTCCACTAGAGCAGACAACTTTCTTCACCGAGCAAGGGGGCTAGCTGTAGCGTCCACTGTGGACAATGCCACCATACATGTTAGCCATTTAAATTGGAGTTGGAACACAGATTTGAAAGAAACCTAAAAGTTTCATTTCAAAATAATAATTTCAAAATGAAATAACAAAATACCTTTACAACTATACAACAAGTGCTCAAGACTTGCAATGACCACTTGTCGCATATAGCAAAAAATTATCAAATTATATTTTTCAAATTTACTAAGGTTGACCCATTTCAAACAATATAACTATTCCAACCAAAAATTCGGCGTACCCAATTGCACACAAAAAGTGCAATCGCTAGTTATAATTATAATTATAATTATATAATTTAAATTAAAATGATAGTTTTTCTTGTCTACTTTTAAATCCACAACAAATACCTAAATTACAACACTAAAAAGCATGTACTTTTTATTCCATGGCACCTATTTATTTTCCTTTTATTAATAGAATTAAATAGAAAATATTTATAAAAAAAAATCGAATTTAATTCTACTTATTGGAAACTGTGACAATTCAAAACTGACCCAGAGAAAAAAGATGTACCCCATTTAAGAGCGGGGCCACCATTTTATAGATGTGATTCCACCGACAAGAAGCAAGGCCCCATTATTACTTTATGCTCCTGACAATCCATTACTCTAAATTTCTCAAGTCCTTAAATGGCTAGTTTTTAAATAATCAGATTCAGATCGAATCCAAGCTAATCAAGTCTGTTGTTTTTTGGTGTGCTTAGCGACTGCATTTTCTCAAGTCCTTTGGCGACTTCATTTTGTCTGCATAGAAACTTCAGAGAGGAATTTTAGCTTCGCTCTTATATTTTTAAAATGGCATCTGTAATTGGAGGAGCTGTTGTCGGAAAAATTTGTGAGATGGCCATTCAGGTGGCCGTTCAGAAATTAGATGAAGAAGCAAGGTTGGTGGTGAATTTCAGAAAGGACTTCATATGGTTAAACCAAGAACTCAAATCTGTCAGGGGCTTTCTGCAAGATGCTGATCAACAGTCTCGTCATAAGGAGGATGTGAAACAATGGCTGGAGAACATTCGCGATATTGCCATGCGCGCAGAGGACATCTTTGAGGAATGTGCTGTCGATTCTATATATAGAATCGACGCTCAGTCTTGTGGGTTCAGTTGCTGTCAATGGATTTTTCGCTACAGGATGGGGCGGCAAATTAAAGATATCAAGGACCGCATGGGATCTATTACTGAAAAGGCCAACCAGCTGAAGCTACGTTATGATGTTTTGTCTGCAGATGGAGCATTACCGAGTACATCTCAAAGTGCAACAGTAAACCGGAGGAGATCTAGTCTTTTGCCCAGAGATTCACACCCAGTGGGAATACAGTCCAAAGTTGATGTCATGCTCAGCTTGTTGGAAAACCCAACCTATCCAGTGATTGCGGTAGTTGGGATGGGAGGGTTAGGCAAGACCTATCTTCTTCAGCATGTTTACAACAACATAAAAGAAAGGTACGAGAATTCTATGTGGATTTCAGTCTCTCAGTCGTATTCAATTTCCAAGTTGCAGTGTGTCATAGCCTCCCATTTAAATTTAGATGGGCAAATTAGGAACGGGGGAGATATCTGTAGAGCTGCAGAGTTGATTCAAGAAAAGTTGCAGGGTAAAAGGTGTCTTGTGGTGTTAGATGATGTTTGGGAGGTTAGTAGGGAAGATGATTTGTTAGATAGACTCGGCCTCCCAACCGCAAACAATAGTCCATGCAAAATTGTGGTTAGCACAAGAAGCAAGGATGTTTGTACAAATTTGCATGCTAAAATTTATGAGATGCAAAGTTTATCAGGTGAAGAGAGTTGGAGTCTCTTTTCTTTCTATGCATTTGGACATAGAGCGCCACCGCAGCAGCTGGAAGAGGAGGGTCGGAAGATTGTAAAGCAATGTGGAAATTTACCTCTTGCTATCAAAACGATAGCAGCGTCTCTGGCCGACACCACCGATCTCAGCAAATGGGAGTCGAAGCGGCATCAACTCGAAAGGGTAGTTACTCCAATTGGTAACCGTGACCCTGTCATGGACATATTAAAATTGAGTTACGACTCCTTGCCTGCACATCTTAAAGCCTGTTTTGCTTATATTTCTTTCTTTCCCGAGGATGAGACGATAGATGCCGAGTATCTCATAAATCTGTGGATTGGAGAAGGATTCATCCCTGCAGGAGAGGAGCAGTGGGATGTGGCATGGGATTGTTTATATCAACTTGCCAATCTCTGTCTGCTTCAACTTTGGGAAGAAATTACTGTTGATACTGATTTTGATTTTGAATTTTATTTTTTTAAACTAACCAAACATTGCAAAATTCATGATTTATTGCTAGATTTGGCCATCCACATATCGAAAGAAAATAAATGTGCTTTTTCTGTTGAGGAAGCCTCTACAAATACAAGTGATGGCACTGGCTGGTGTCGAGTTTTACTGGCCAAGAAAGATATAGATGAGAATGCCATCTCAGAGAGGCGTCCTGTTTGTCTCCGTACACTTTCACTGTATCTGAATGAGGGAATTACAAGCACTCCGGCAAACTTGTTCACTGCTATGAGAGGACTGCGTGTTCTGGATTTAAGCTGGACACGCATCTCTACATTGCCTGCGTCTATCGGAAAGATGAAACTTCTTAAATTCTTGAATATAAGAGAGACACAGATTAAGCAGGTACCCAAGTGTGTGAGACATCTGAAAAGTCTCTTGTTTTTTGTTCTTCCTGTTCAAATCGAGAAATTACCAGTCTGGATAAGTGAACTTAAATGTCTTAAGCATTTAGAATGCTGCGGTGTTGATTGCATGCCAAAGGAAATGTCAAAGCTGGTCTCTTTGAGAACGCTGCGAACACAAATGTTGCACCTGTCCACAGAAGAGGATGAATTCATGAGGTTAGAGGATTTGGCCAATATGACTCAGCTTCAGGAACTACGGTTAATTCTTAACCATGAGATGGAGTTGAAGAGGATGGAAGAAGGGGACCTTGCAAAACTGGTGAAGATGCGTTGTCTGGCACTCACTAATCAGATAAGTATTGAAATGTCGGTCGGATCAGAAGTTGATCTTCCACACATTCCGGAGAATATGAGAGCAATGAAACACATGGAACGTCTTGTATTAGAGAGGTTTGGAGTGCCAACTTGGTTATGCGGTTTTGAAAATCTGAGGGAATTAAGATTATTCCAGTGTGAATGTAGTGATTATCCGGAGTTGCAAAGAATGCCCAATCTAGTGATGTTGTGGATAGGAGGAAATAGGAAGTGCAGAGAATTGCCAAAGGCGTTTGGAAAGACGGGAGGGTTTCCACACCTCCGCTTCTTCATAATTAGGGAATTCGAGGAATTAGAGGAGTTCCCAGAATTAGAGGAAGGTGCAATGGCATGTCTTGAAGAGTTCTATCTACGACATTGTCCCAAAGTGAAGAAAGTGGGAGAGGGATTGGAGCGTTTGGGAAGACTGAAGCTGTTCAATTATTATGGGACGAGTGAAATGATGGAGACTTTCAACGAAGGTGGGGAATATTGGAATAAAATTAAATCCATCAATCCCGAGGTAACTATTAAACCTTAACTCTTATTATACTGTTTTGTGTTTTTATAACATTTAGTAATTTATAGTGAAGAAATATCATATTAGAGTTGGGTGTGAGGTTGATGGTTGGGAAGAAGTGCATAGAGCCAAATTTTATTGTAATGTAATTATAGTCATGTATATGGCTTTTAAATATTTATTCTGATAATGTATTGTGACATTATGCTATTTAATAATATATTGATATTATTCTAATCTTTAATTTTTATATATTTTTATATATTTTTAATTAATGTTATTTTAATTTATTTATGAGTTGTTATAGATTTTAATCATACAAATTTTAATTATTTTTTTATAAATTTTGTACTAAATTAATTAAGGAAGACTTTAAAAAATGGTAGGTAGAATAAAATCAATGATGTCAATTTTTTATGCAATTATTTTAATGTGTACAATATTTATAAAATTTAATTATCTTGATTCTTTTAATGTATAATTTAAAAATATAATCAACCAATTTATATTGAATACATAGATATATACAATCAATGATGTCAAATTTTTATGCAATTATTTCAATGTGTACTATATTTATAAAATCTTAATTATCTCGATTCTTTTAATGTATAACTTAAAAATATAATCAACCAATTTATATTAAATACATAGATATATACACAAATTAAATTTGAAAATTATCAAAATAAGTGACAAGTGTTGACATCAATACAAAGTAGTTATTTATAATTTATTTGATGCCTATATGTTTTATGTTTTTAAAAATAAAATACTTATACATTTTTAACTATCCCATTTCTTTATCTTATTATTTTCAATTATAATAATTATTTTTTAAATTAAATATTGATAAATTTGTTGTAAAATAAAATAACTTTTTTTTAAATGAATTTATTCTTATACATACATAAGTATAAACTAGCCTAGATTTATCAATTTATAATCGAGACAAGATAACTGACTAACAAATTTTATAAAGGAAAATAAACATTCTTTTAGTTTAGTCTAGGCTAATCTAATAAAATGCATACACATAACCATGGTTAACCTAAACTGAGCATGTACGACATCTATATGTCTATATTCTAATAATTTGTAGTAAATTGAATAATGAATGCAAAATATAAACAAATGTATTTAGCTCTATAATTAATAAACACACAAAGATTGGTAAGTATTGATAAATTTGTTGTAAAATAAAATAACTTTTTTTAAATGAATTTATTCTTATACATACATAAGTATAAACCAGCCTAGATTTATCAATTTATAATTGAGACAAGATAACTGACTAACAAATTTTATAAAGGAAAATAAACATTTTATAAAGGAAAATAAACATTCTTTTAGTTTAGTCTAGGATAATCTAATAAAATGCATACACATAACCATGGTTAACCTAAACTAAGTATGTACGACATCTATATGTGTATATTCTAATAATTTGTAGTAAATTGAATAATGAATGCAAAATAGAAACATATGTATTTAGCTCTATAATTCATAAACACGCAAAGATTGGTTAAGTATTTGAATATGATACACCTTACTATTTTGATTAACAAATGATAGGCTAACAATTAGATAAGAATTATATTTTTTTCTTATATTTTTTATGGATGAATAATTTGAGAAACAAGTATAATTCCATGAGTGCAAACTTATATTAAACATATAATATTATCTTTTGTGATCTACAAAATATAGTTCTTCACTTCTCTTAATATATCTTAACTTCCTTTACGATTCTTGATATCATAAACCTACAAACTTATCCTTTTTACTTAGAAAATATATTTCTTCACTTTTCTTGATGTATCTTAATTACTATTATGCTTCTTGATATTTTTGGACCAATGGAATTTATAAATTCCTTTGTGAGGCCACTAATATATCAAAATGGGCTATGTTCTCTTAACTCAAACCTTAGAAATGTGTATAAACAATTAAAAAAATCAACTTTTAGTCATAAAAATGCTCCTAAAATGTTTTTTGAGAGTATAATTCCTTTTAGAGTACTAATTAAAGATGTAAAGTGAATGATAATTGAATAATGCTCCAAAATCCTATATGATCAAAATTAATGCATCGAGTCCCTTTGAATATAAGGGCATGGATAAACTTTGCATAAGTTTTTGTTTCATGAAACCTAGGAAGGAAGGGTTACAAATGTGTTAAGTTCCAACCAAAATTTAGTCTTAACTTTTAAATTAGAATGAGATATGTTTACAATCACAAGGATGACCATAACCATGAACTATTATTTATATAGAAAGTATACTAAACCTTGGTGGTTAATGTGTACATAGAAATAAGTGTGACCATAGGTGTGATACATAAGGTAATTAGGTGAATATATAATAGTATATGAACATCTAAATGAGGATTAATAGTAAGTGCATAAGAAAATGTGTAATGATGTTGTGGATAATATATGAAAAAGGGACTTAAAATTGCACAAAATTATGACATTTATCAATATGTTTATGTATCACTAAACTCTCCTCAAATAATCATAACTAAATACAAATGCCATAGGTATGAAAATTTTTACCATTGTAGTTTTCTCCCACATTGATTTGCCTATGAATTCCAAATGATGATATATCCAAAATCATTTGGCACTCACAAACATGCACAATTATAATAAATATGTCAAGCACTTAAAGGATGTCATCGTATGGGTCCATATAAAGTAATAGATTCTTCAAGGATATGATCATGAAAGTTTTCCTTCTATGTATATTTTTTCATAAGACGAACCTCTAAAAGGACTTGCAACTATTTATAGATCTAACTAGGAAAACCTTAGTGATGGAATATTCCCTCTCAAAAATTGGTTGCATTCATAGGATATAAGGAATTGCTAGAAAAGGGAAACAATAGTACATGAGGATTAAATATAATCTAAACATGTAGGCATATAATGTTTTATGTATATGATCATTTAATCATATAATCATGTAAAAATGGAACCATATAATCATATAGGCATGTAAATAATGTACAATAATGATTATAAAATGCATAATTTAAGCACATTGGTTGGATATGTTATGAATGTTAAAATATTAATGTTCCCATAGCATTGGAAAAGAATGATTTCGCCCCTCTTAGTAACTAGAAGCACACATTAAGTATAATGACATGATGTAATAAAGGGAATCGTGGTGCTTTTAAAATAGAAAAAAATATTCATGAAGGTATAATATGTAAAGAGGAAGCTCAATTACTTTCAAATGAGAAGACTCACTTTCCTTTAGTATAATTATAAGAAATGAAATTAGAACTTTTGACATTAAAGAAGAAATATAAAATCATAATCTAACTCAAGCAAACCTTTTATTAAGCATTGTATGGTTGTGCTCAAGATAGCAGTGATATGCATGTTCTCATTATACTAGCATAATCTTAGCATTTTTTGGATGATAAAATTAATAGCATGATTTTATTTTAATGATCGATGTTGAAGAGAATGCGTTGAGGTTGCATTTATAGGTTCTTGAAAGGATGAATAGATGATCTAGGCTTGATATTGAATCATGAGTTAACTCCATTAATTTTGGAGTTAATGAAGAGAAGTAGAAATCATGGAGAAGTTGAGACTTATTTTAATTTTAAATTAAAATAGTGATTATTGAGTTAAGTGAATTGGTGAGTGAACAAGATTGATTGGTGAGTGTGGTAACATAAAAAGTATCCCTTTTTCTTGCTTGATTTGGGAATAATTAATGTTAAAATGAACTTAAGGTCACCTTGATTTAGTGTTGTAATGTGTTACACATTCACATGAGGTCTTGGGTCCTTTTTAAGCTAAATAAATCTAACCTTTCTTTAATTTAGTGTTGTAAAGTGTGTTTATTTACACCTTCACATTAAATTTAGGAGGCTTGTACAAATTAAGTGGACCTAATCTAGTTTTGTAATGTGTTTCACACATTCACATGGGGTTTAGAGCCCTTTTTAGCTAAAATGACTTTATTTTTCCTTAATTTGATGTTGTAAAATGTATTTATTTACACTTTCACATTGAATTTTGGGCCATCTTGCATTTATGACCTTAATATCATCATTAATAGGCCCATAATACCATATATTATGCATCCTAAGCAATATTTCAACCAAAATCCTGACATAGACCTCAATAAACTCAATTTCTTATCACCCCAACACTTTCTCTCTCCAAATAGGTCATGTGGGGCCCATACGCCACCTTGGGAATATGAGTCCCACTCAGGTGGGACCCATATGCCACAAATGGCATATGAGTCCCATTTGACCTATTTTTAAGGTTTTGAGCAAGTAAATTGGGTTTAAACTTCAAATTTCATGAATGTCGACCTGTGGGATCCAATTAATGGGATATTTGATGGATTTCCTATATAAACAAGGTCTCAAATCATTATTTCATTAATCATTCATGAGATAAAGTCAAGCCCTCAAGATTTCAGCATTCCAAAACTTCACAAGATTATCTAGAGATCATTCAAGATCATTTCCAAGGCATTCAAGGGAAAATTTCTTCATCAATTATTACAACAATCTAAGATCCATCTTCATGTCAAGGTTCTCATGCATGAAGCATGTTATTGAGCTAGTTTTGTGATGTCGCATTCAAGATCCAAGGTCAAACATTGTTCTACACTTATCTCAAGATCTAGATTTACATCCTTCATGGCCATTTCATGTTAGATTATAGATTTACAAAGCATCATTTAAAAAGCATCATTCATGGTATCATTGTTCATGTTTCATGTTTCATACCCTCATTTCATTATCTCATCATTTGGTTTAATTACCTAAAAGGGGTTTGACCAAGGCAAACCCCTATTCACTAACAATCAATAAGTTTTTCTCCTCTTTACATGTGTGATTGCAAATCTAGGTGTCTTGGAGCATGAAGGACATTTGAAGATTAGGTTACAAGCTTGGAGAAAGTTGTTGGAATTGTCCCCTCATTTGCAAGGTTGTAATCTTCACTAAAAAGTCACCTACAACCCCAAAATCAAGGTTTTAGATTTAGGAATCAATTGGGAAGGACAAATCAAACATTGAAGACCAGATTCAGAATTTGAAGTTCCAGAAAACCCTAATTGGACTCATATGCCAGTCTTGCGCCGTATAGGTCCCAGTTTAGATTATTTTTTAGATTTTGGCAGTTTCAAATACCCCTTTTCCATAAACTAATTCCTACACAGAAACCCATATTTGGGATTCATACGACCAAGATGGTATATGAGTCCTAGTAGGCCTAAATTTTAGGTTATTTAGCAATTCAGGCCTCCATTCAAACTCTCTCAGATACGCTCCTCTATACTTTTCTAATTTGTTCTAATTTATTTGCATTTATAGTTTTGCTACCTATTTTTGCTACTAGCCCAAACAAGTGATGTTGGTTATGTTTTACAAGTAAAGAAGGTACAATTTTATCTTGCTATGTTACATTCATGTGCATAGAAAATATCAGAAGATTACAATACCAGGTTGCCTCATGCAGATGGATATAACATAACATAGAAAAAAGTGCACAATATTTTCAAAATGCAGTCTTTATTGATAACGATAAGTGTATAGTGTCCCTCACAAGCCGAAGGACTGGTCATTTTAATGCATATAAAGAAAACACTATACATTCATAGATAGAAATGCACATAAAATGAAGGGTGAACCATCATTGCCTGAATGACGAATCTTGGTTGCCTTGTCCTTCATCATCTTTAGTCTCTTCTGCTTGTCCTACTTCTAGTTGTTGATTGCTCTCATCACTACTCCTAGGTTCCCTGAATCTATAAGAAGAGTGTTGTTAGAGCAATGAAAGGTCACTAATCAAATTATGTACAAACATCCATAAACATATAATCTGATTTACATAAGCATTAAAATAGAAAGCATACTATAGGTGTCCAAGAAAAGAAAAAGAGTTATCAAACACACCCATCATATGATTTATTTATCTAACATGTTTGATCCTTGTGCAGATATAGGAAAAATATTTGTTACTATTTTGATTCAGTTGATTACAATATGTGGAGTAAAATGTGGCTCCCACGAGGGTTGAGCCCAACATGCTACCCTTGTGTTTTAGGAGGGATAATAAATTGAGCAACTTGATCAAATCAATGATAAAGCTATTCTAGATGCATTAAATCAATATGGAATCATACAATTGATCAAATTTCATTATCAGATTTAAAAGATGCAACAAAATGGTGTGAATTATCAAGAAAGTTACTTTCATCTTTCACAATGAATCAAACAATAGGCTGCTTGGAAATTTTGCTCTGCTAGATATGTCTTTCAATCTTCTTAAGTGGATCCAAAATCCATTTTAACAATGATATGTGTTGGATTTCATGGTCATCATTTTCAAGAACAAGCTTTGAAGGAAACAAGACCAAGGACAACAATCATTCAAAGATGAAATAGTTTGCAGTCTCTTCCTAAGAAACATATGATTTCTATTATAACATGAACACTAAAGTATAAATGCATTAAGTTCAATTATAGATGCATCAATTTCAATTATGCATTCATCAATATATAGTACAGGTACTATCAAGTCTTATTAGGGAGCTATCATGAGTATTCACAAACAACTACAATGCACACTCTGGTGAACAATCAATGCATGATGGTTTGAGGAAATACCAATGATCCTACAAATGAATATAAGAAAGTTACGAAGGAAGCATTTGATAAGGCTTTGTTGGTAATCATGTCAAGGGCAATCAATTCCATGCAAGAAAAAATCTCAAAACTTTAACGACATTGGTCATTTGGCATAATGGTAGAGTGTAGTGAATTCGTAACATAGTTCATATTCATGTATGGAAGAAAAGTTACAAATGGAAGTCCTCTCAGAGGTGACACTAGAAAGGGATGACAGTGGTTGAGTGCATGATGATAGTCCTACAAAAGGGAAAGTAGGGATAGTCCCCCATGATAGCATAAGTGTGACAATTGGATGCTAGACTTTTAGGTTTTAGGTAAACTCAATATTCATCAACTAGAATGAATTTAGCTGGTAGCTCTTCATTAGAGGATTTAATATTCAAAATGAACAAGCACAATATGGAAAGGTTGACATCATGAATATGAAAAGGGTGATTTTCATACTAGTGGCTTAAAGATGCTATGAAATGAGAGAGCTAAATTGATGAATGAAAGGTTGAATCATTTCTATAGTGGTAAAACATGCTCTAAGATGCCTAATATTTGATCTTGTACAATCAAGAAACATTGAAAAGGATTATATGAAGAGATCACAATGAGTACTAATGATAAGGGGCAATCACAACTATACACATGAAGGGATACTGAAAGCTAAGGAGGTATAGATGGTTGTGGGTGTTGTTGCACCTTAATCCAAGTCTGTAAAGTGATGACATGTGCATTAGTGTGCAGTTATAGAAACTAATGTATGATAGTCAACAACATGGAGTGATTAGATAGAAGAAGACAACCATTTAAAATTTTCCTTAGTGAAAGCCTATGCAAGAATAAAACAAACAGTTGATGAAAACAAAAGGGGGACAATCACTATGGAGACTTTAAGGAGGAAAATGATGCCAAGACTTGTAAATGGTGGTAACAATAAGTATGCCACAATCATAGGGGACTATCTCACAATATGAAGAGGCAGTCATGACTATCATAAAAGAAAAAGGCATGTTACAAGAATAGTGCCATTGCATCAATGCCAAAGATAGAGAACATGCAGTCCATGCTTAAGGAGAAGGTTGCATTTTAGTCCATGAGTTCCAATAT
This sequence comes from Sequoia sempervirens, assembly GCA_007258455.2. Classification (NCBI taxonomy): domain Eukaryota; kingdom Viridiplantae; phylum Streptophyta; class Pinopsida; order Cupressales; family Cupressaceae; genus Sequoia; species Sequoia sempervirens. The sequence goes on along the minus strand of VDFB02322235.1, from coordinate 227,921 downwards.
ACTTTCATGTCATAAAATTGGAGTAGCATGTTATAGGACTATCGATGGAAGATGAAGATAATCTACAAGAAAAGCTCAATGGAAATTCAAAGTAGCAAGATCTCAAGAGCTTGTTTATCACCTTGAGATGACAAGATATTCATATTTACTAGGAGAATGCATGCTTGCATGGGGCTTTCTATAATGACAATGATAGTACTATGGGGATGTATTAAAGAGCAGTCAATAGGTAAAACATATGATACATTCATCACACCAAAGGGAGAGGAGAACCATAGGTTGAGAAAATAGCGAACCCACTAGAGGACAATAAATGCAAAAGTGCAAATAAAGTATAGTGAGATATGAAAGGTTAGGGAAGAGTCAAATTCTTAGGGTGAATGACATGCACATTTCTTGCAAACAATGAACCCACTTTTATAATGGGACAATACCTATAAAAAGGAGTCCTCGTTGTTAGGCTATCTCACAGTGTAGAATGCATGAAAATATATCAAAAATACTATGTATAATCAAGGATTTTAGTAGTGGATACCTTGGTAAACATGAATGCAAAATGTTGAAAACTAGTGCATAAGGCATATAAATTGTCTAACATAGTGCAACAAAATATTGAGAAATGCATATGGAAATAGGTGCTATGAATCATGTTCTCCGAAGGGATACAAGAGTAAGAGAAGTTCAAGAGAACATAGAGCATTCATGATTGCTTTCTTGCATTCAAATAAAGTAGCCATTTACATTAGCTACAACCATGATAATATCAGTCCCAAAAAATGCAATCATCATTTCAATCAACATTGAACAAAAGGACAATGCATTTCAAACAACAATGAACAAATTGGAGTAGTGAATGAAAGGCATGATCATTACAGTCGACAAAAAATTGAAAAATTGATTAAAGCATTGGAAAGAGATACCAACATCGTGAGTGTAGAGCCAAAATACTATGTCATCCATTTCTTGAACAATGAAGAATCAATTTTCTCCACAAAAGTACAACAACAAAGAGCCAAGCACATTTATTGCAAGGCGTCAGATTCAATAAGAAATTTACAGTTAAATTAGCAAAAGCACAAGGTTGTCAACTTCGAAGTTGAATTATGTCCTGGATCAGCCTAATGTTATAAAAAAGTTTTGAATTCAACATTTGAGTCCAACTCTGAGCAGCTCAAGGATAAATTTGAGAAAACTATGTCTAACTCAGAAAAGATGGAAAATTTGACATTGTTTTTTAGATGACACTAAAGTGCAACTAGAAGAGCTATCAAACTCAGAAATGTATTATGTTGCAAATCAGTCCATAAGTCCAAGTGAAAAGCATTTTTATAATATCACAGATAGTTAAAGAATTATCACATTTAGACTAGAAAAGATAGAGTTAGGGTTTTGAGAGAACCATGGTATTGTGTTGTTTTTTCAAAATCCCAGAACGGGTTTTTGAACCCTTAACATATGAAATGTAGTAAAACCTACACTGAGCCCATGGCCTTTTTTCCAAAAAAGAAAAGATAAGTTTCAAAGGCCAGGGTTATGATGGAACCTAGTTCATATGGCTGTGGCTTGAAGAAGATTTTCTCCACAAAAGTGCAAAAACCCCATTTGGGTTGTCTCAAAGTCACCAAATGCAGAATGGAGATTTTTCAGAAAGAACAAAGAAAATGCATCAAAATCTGAGTCATTCCTTCATGGTCATGGTCTAAGGAATCGATTTTCTTCACAAGGTGCAAAAACCCATCTGGGGTTTGTGTCAAAAGTTCAAACACAAAAGGAAAAGCTAAGTATTTTCACCATTTTTCCATTGGTTGGAGCTCAAAATGAGCTTTAACTTGCAGAAACAAAAAGAGAAAATCAAGATATACATCAGATTGGAGCTTACCTAAGCTCGAGTTGTTCATTTTCATTGAACATGCAAATTATTTTTCACCATGAAATACCATCATCAAGCTTCAAAAAATCACCTCAATGGTGGCCCGAAAGCAAGCAAATATCCCACAGATAAAAGACACAAAATATTGCATCAGAAAAATGTGTATAGCCGCGACCTTGACATCTTAAATGACTTTCAAATGAAGGAAAAAATATAGATTATGTTAAAGAATAGCATTTACCTCATTTTTCTAGTGGTTTTCATAAGAAATCATTCATAATCTTCCACAAAATCACCATGGAGGAAGAATATAAAAACCCTATGGCGGAAAAGAAAACTCTCCAGAAAGCTCGAAAGTCAAAATGAGATGTTTTGCTTTATCTCCATCGGTTTTGTGTTTAAGGTTTGAAACCCTATTGAAAGCCGACCATAATGGTATATTTAACCTTTGTTTTAAAATTTTCAAACACAAACTAATGTATGCCATGGTCAAAAAAGTCTTATGCCTTGTGTTGATTTGTCCTTTGTTGCCATTTTGAAGACCTATGCCTTAGTGATTTTTGGTGACTTTGTCATATGTGTCTGGTAATTCCATGTCCCCCTAAAGGTTGCAAAGTCTTTCTAAGACTTAGTGTTTTATTTTCAACTCTCACCACCTTGCATAAAGGTCTTCAAGACTTATGTTGTGCATTAGGCCGACCCTTGCTTTCTATGGGTCTCAAAGTGGTATGACGTTTTAATTAAGTGATGTTAATTATAACTCACTTAATGGTGAATGATATTTCAAAATGCAAGGTAATTGTGAGTAATTCCTTAGGGGAGATTGAGTTAGGTGGTGTTCTTGCAAGCCTTGAGGAATCGTTGAGGCAATTGTTGTTATTTTTGTATTTATTATGAATTATAAAACACTATTTAAGTGATATGTTTATAAATCACTTTATGTAATGTTATTCATAATGCAAAATTTTGATGTATTCCAAGGAATGGTGGGGCCTTTTTATTTTGCATTTTATTTTGAAATGTAAAATAATTTTAGTAAGTGATGTTATTATAAGTCACTTAATTAAATTGTTATTTCAAATGCAAAATAAGGTCTTATGCTTTTGAAAACACACAAGGAGCATGAGTCAACTTTTGGAGACATAATGATAACTGAGCAACATGGAAAAGGTGTGTGAGTTTTGTCTTTGACTAATTTTGGAGGAAATGGGCCATTTGGAGGCCGTTTTGTCACATTTTTAGTGTGACTTGGGTCTTGGCTTGACCTGGCTTCATTTGGAGGACACTTTGGAGTGATTTTAGAAGGTTCTATTTTGGCCTTTCAACTGCATCTGACTAGGAATCTTCTAGATGGACTTAGGTGAGGCAGTTGTTTGAATTTTTCTTAAGTAACTTCAAACTGTGTTGTTGAAGTTAGTTCTTTCTTTCCAGTAGTGTGATAGCTTATTTTTTGAGTTATCCTTTTAGCAGGAGTAGTATTGTAACTCAAGGATATATTTGTATACCAGTGAGTACCTTGAATCAATGATATTGAATATTTTACCTTCTCATTTCATGCTTTATTGTGTGCATCTAGTGGTTGATCAAATTACTTATGAAATCTAGCTTTTCCTTGTAATTTTGTCTCATGTTAAGCACCTATTTTGCAGAAAATTGTGTTGTTGTAGGTTATAAGTTGTTTTAATGAATATAAATTCTTTTGGTTGTGAAATATTTTCCTTCTAGGAGTTTACCTTTAAAACCTCCTTATAAAATACTTATGCAAGAATGCATACAAAATGAGTTATGTAAGCCAGAATTTGTCATTGATTGAACTGTGTGCAAGTTGTTTGCAAGTCTTAGTTAGTTTGGTGAATCAACTTTTAAAAAATTTCAGTCAATTTCAGTTTATGTAACCCTCTTACTCTTTCCTCAGGAAATCAATAGTTTAGTAGTAGTTTAGGTGACACCAAAAGGGGAGCTAGCCCATAATCTGGAGGACTAATTTCATAATAGGATAAACATAGCCTAAATGTAGTCCCATGTTTCTCCAAATTTGTTGAGTTTCCACAACTTGGTAGGGGGTGAAAATTTGGATAGTTAACAAGTTCATTTAGTGAGGTTTTATGCATCATTGATTTCTATCATTAGATCTTACATTTCATACATTTTTCCAAGCCCTAGCTTGGTAGTGAACCCCTCATTCAACATCATTAGTTTACAATCAGCCCCTAGGACAACCCTATTGCAAGATCTCTTTCTCTTTTGCATTGAAATCTCTAGGGTTATCCTTGAATGAGATAATTTAGAGTGATTGGTGTGAAAAGAGTGATTTTTTGAACGTGTAGTTTGAAGTTTTGAAGTATAGGTTGTTGTTTGGAATTTTATTAATTGGATGGTTAGAAATGCATGAAAATTATTTATTGTGGAAGTTTTCAAGATTAAAAAGTGAGCTGGAAGATATGTATCAAGATCTATTGTAAAGAAATATGTAATGACATATTCTCAATGAAAAAAGTGGAATATTTTAACTTAGATATGTATGTAACTAAGTAAACCTTAAATCATGAAACAAATATTGTACAAAACTATACATGAATACGTCTATGGATGGTGCAAAATCCTATCACCAAAAGCTCTCAAATCAATGAAGGTACAAATATAAACCAATGAAGTTGCAAATATAACTTTGGAAAAAAAGGTGTTAATCCTAAAGAAAAATATGACTTAATGCTTGGTACAACCATAAGTTAACCATTGAAATCATTGTATTCCTTAATTGAATTTAACCATAAATGCAGATGACATATTCTTATATGTCACTCTCCAATGGATGATCTTTTGTTGTTGTGTAGGGGCAATTCTAAAAAAGGGGAATCTGTACGCCCAATCATGAATGTAGTTTCCCTCCAACCAAAGATGACCAACTCAAAGGTTGACCATCAATAATTCTCTTTAATCTCTAGTGGTCACTAAAAATATGATAGTTTAGGTATCTCAAAGTCCTTGAACATCTCAAAACATAATTTTAGAATCTTAGGCCATCATTGATCAAAATCCTAGAATAAAAAACTCAATTGCTTCGTACATAAGTGGTAACTAATGTGACTGATCATAGTCATTCAATTCTAGTAGTCTTTAACTCTCATCATGTACATTCCAATTGTGAGCTCCATCCAAATGCAACCAATCAACAAGTGGCTAAAAGGAATAGTCTCTAGCTAATAATCTTTGGTATAGGTTTGGATCATCATTGAAAAATCTTAAATATCTTAGTCACTAGATCGACATACAAGCAACTTGAAACAACAATATTACTTATGGGGCAACCATAGATTCAACCAACTTAAATAGGTTCACAATGAGGAGGATTGTGCACATTTGCACTATTCACTAACCAACACGAAGCATCAATAACTACAATTAAAATTCACACATGTTAGATCAACATCACAATGTTATCAATCTAAACAAATTTGGGGTTTAGGTACATCAAAAAATTTCAACCAATAAAAAAATTTGAACACCATCTCAAGATGCCATGTGGAATCCAAAAGACAACTCAACATCATCAATACAATAAAACAAATCACTAGTTATAACTTAGGCATTCACAATGACATCTTTACCATGCAACTTATACACAATTTGTATCAAAGATAGAAATTAAAACATTGCATTAATTCTACCATCATATCAAATTTTCTTTGAGGTTCCTCAACAAAAAAAGTCATATCAATAGTGGGAATTGCAACAACATTTTACCAACTCTACCACCATATCAACTCTACTTTGAAGTCTCCACTCAAATTTGGAATAAACACAAAATTTCTCTTGGTAGATGAGAGAGGTCAATACCACCCCCTTAAGGGAAGAGAGTGTAAAGAGTCTATACCAATTGAATGGGAAGTACCAAAACACACAAATCTGAATGAGTACTCATCACAAATGCATAAAAATCAATGACATCCTTGCAAGTTTTCATGTATATCTTGTAGACATACTAAGGGTATGTGCACCACTAACATGAACAACATATGTTACCATGAATCACAAATGTGATGGGTTTGGAATACTTTTGGAACATAAGACATTATTAAACCCTTGAATTTGAGATCAATATTCCCTAATTTACTCTCTATAATTCTTTCACCCACACTATAGGTTTTGACTTAACATGAAGCGCAACATACTAGACACTTTTGGGATTTTATATTAGGTACAACATTCTACACGACACAAATTTTGATATGTGAGGTTTCTTTTTCTACAACACAGAAGAAGATTGAGATAATATTTACTTTATGTATATAGAAGAGGTGGAATAATGAATGAATGATTTTTCTTGGACATAGGAGAAGAAACATCTTGACATGTGGTCATAACATCTCCTTGTGTGCCAATTATATTTTTGTTGAAGTGTTGGGTTGTGTGTTAGAATATGATATATATTTTTAATTAAGGAGTAGACCAACAAAAATAGAGTTACAACATCTTACAACTCTAATCACACCCTTATTTTTCTAGCACATTTTATGACACTAAGAAAGAGTGCTTGTCTAAATCCTAGTATGATGCAAATTAATGACTATTCTAATATTTATAATGAGAATAAGGAGTATGATCATGATGCTTATATGAACACTAAATATTTTACAAGTGAGTTGGCTAGTTTGGATAATGTGGAAAATCATGTATAGCTAACAAATATATTTTCATGTTGTGTTCGCTACCACCATATGGATTAGATATTTTTCAAGTGGTTTATGCTAAGATCACTTATATTGTGACTAGTGTATATGCTTACATTCCTACTTCCACCATAAACCCATCCTCTACTATTACTCCCTTTATTACTGCTACTCATCTTCATAGTACTAGGACCACTAGTCTCCCACCATTTAGTACCAATCCCTTTTTCAAATATCCTCCATCTTATGACCTAGCTCTTAGATACAATATTATGATAACCACTACCCAATATGGTGTACCACACTTCCACACCTCTTTCACCTATTGTGCTACTAGACCTAGCATTTACCCACTAGCCAAGCTACTTTCATACTCCATACCACATCCCACACCTTAAATAGCCTTAGATACATTTTTTCTTCCATGCATTTATCTATCCAATCCACTTACCTCCCATACATATACTCAGATCCCTCATGGTGGGTCTCATTCACTCATACTCATCATGGTGGTTCTCAATTGTCATTAGTCACCATCCCTCTTTTTACCCTAGATGCACTATACCACAAAAAAGATCAAGTAGAAAAAGAGTGGATGGTAATTTGAATAGAAAAGATAGTGATGGATTTAAGGATGCTTGACATACACTATTTTACTTTGATATTGTGGCATATCTTTTACCTATAGGTTTTATGGCACTTTGATCTTCAATGTACATTTTGAAAGGTGACTCTAACACATTAGGTCTTATACAATTGCATATGTAAAGTTTTTTTATGAGTATAAGCTAAGGTTTTCCACACATTTAAAAATATTATGCTATTGAACTTATCTTCTCACTCTCTCAACGGTCTATTCATTATTTTGATGATCTCATAAAAGTGTTCCTAAAAAATTATAAGTTAACATGGGACTTAGAGTAACAATTGTTAATTTATTTGAGCATGCCCAAGAATCTAATTAACTGTAATGCCCAAAAATTTCTACCAAAATACAATTAAGAACAAAACACAAATTTCAAATTTTGATCACAAACATTTGCATAATTTGCAAAAGGATGCTTCCTATACATGAACTTCATGAAAGCATAAAATATATTCAATAAAATTATAAGAACTTGGTTAGTTAAGCTACTGTTGTGACAATCATGGTCAGGTTCAAGTGGAGACATGGAATCCACACCACTGAGATAGAAATAATTAGTTCTACTAACTAATTAATAATTTGAACATAATTCCAAGTCACATGTCATGCAATAAAATATATATGTATCAATAGTAATCTCAAGGTAAAAAAAAGAGAATTTGACCTAGGGGCCATACCTAGTCATTAGGGGATCGTCTCTAATGACCTTTCCTATGTATTATGTAGAGGCTCTGGAGTTTGACAAATTGAGTTTACCCAACTCATATTTTAGTGACTAACAATCACACATTTCACTGAGGCTTAAATCATAGTAAAAGTTGTAAGTACAAAGAATGATCAACAATGACTAATCTATAAGGGCTCCTTTTACTATAAGGAGTAATAGTTAACGATCATGATTACAATGCTCCTTAAGGGCCACTTGACAAAATAGATAACCAAGAATGATCTAGGATGAAGGTAACCATATCATATCTTGAATAGATGATTATAATTGAAGTTGTGGTTTTAATCCAAACCATACAAAGGTCACTATATAACATTATTAAGATTATGCCAAGGTGAAAGGTTAATAAGACAATTCACTTATTGAATCTTTCTAGGTAATTCAACCATCATAAACTTGGTTGAATAATGCAAGGGGTATAACCCTTAGGCTCAAAGATGACTCTACCTTAGTCACTCTCATAACCCAATAACACTGACATAAATGAAACTCATCTCTCTACTCCAATTCATCCTATGCCTATTATATTTTATTTGTAAACTAAATGAGTGGGTACAAAACCATTTTTAGGGTACTTTTTTCCCAAACAATTCCACAATCAACTGCCACCCACTTAGGTGAAGTCAGGGATCATAAAAATCATTAAAGATATCTTAACAACATAAGGGTATAGAATTGATCCCTAAAAATTTGGAAAAACTCAGGCATGCATAATACGAGTTGAATCTATGTATTAACATAAGAATGTATTATAGGGATCATGACAATAATATATTATATTTCCCTTATCGTACTTCTATTTATCAATAAGTTGTTGAAAGGTATTCAGGGGCATCTTGCAATATTATTCCCTTGCTAAATCCAAATATACTGAGTATTAAGGTTAGGAAAATTTAATACTGGATTCATAATTTCATATTGCTTACTTTCTAAGGATCTTGTTCTGTCTTAAGAATCCTTTCAAGATATGCACATATTTTATAAAGATAGTTTATTCATAAACAATGCCCATCACACATACATGACAATTTAATGTCCAGACTTAATATCTATTTCTTTTCAAGAAAATTATAATCCTAGTTAAGTAAAATGTTCAAAGACCACCTCTAACCACGAGATTAGTGACAACAATGATATAACTCAAAAGAATCAAACTTTCTCTCCACTTGACCATATTTGCATCATGAAGCCTCATGAGATCTAGCCAAACCCTTGAGAAATAAATCTTCTAGCCCCATGATGATGAAATTTTCTCTTCCATTTAGATAATATAAAATCGTATTTCAAGATGAGATTTATCTAAGTAACTGTCAAACAATGCCATGAGTGTGATACTCAAATTTTTCTAAATAGGGCATTCCAACACCCATTATTCTTACTACTTATTATGTATACAAAAACATATAGAAATTACTTTTATTAGCGTTTGAAGACCAAGAAGGATAGAGAAAACCAAGCTCTATTCATTTAGGGATAACATTAAAATTGACATATGATGGCTTATGAATAAGGATTTTGCTTGAGATCAATGGAATAGTCGATGAAAGCCAAAATTCTAAACACAGTCCCCAAAAAATCATTGGTATGATTTGGGTATAAACATAACTCCCAAATATTACCCCTCTAAAATAATACACGAAATACACAGCTAATGCCCCCAATACACATGATAGGGTCCAACATGTAAATGCATATATATGTATGAAATGTCAGGTGGGTATGCTTAAAACCAACTAAAGATAGACTCCCATACCTATATAAATATTCTATAAGGGCCTGAGGTGGGGTCTTGAACCTTTGCGTCTACTCCAAAAATACTTTGTCCACCATGAAAACCCCATAAAGGACTTCAGTCATACAATAAATATGAAATGGTAGTGTGATTTTGTTCCTTCCAATCTCCACCACTTGGTGAAAAAGTGTTATGCCTAGCCCTTACCTTCTGTATTTCCTTTAGCTTCCTTCTCTCTCTCTCTACCCATTGTCCCTTTCCCCTGAAGCGCACACAATCCTTCCTTCTGGAGCAAATGAACTCTATTCCTCTTTTCTTCATCGACAAGCTACCTCCCTTGAGCCAAGCACTATTGACCTCATTTATTGCATTGGCTATTTTTCTCACTTCTCCCAATAGGGTTTGTATTGCATTTAATCCTATTTCTCTATTTTCTCAATCTCTCCCAGCTTTCATTGCCAACCTTTACATTAATAGTGGCATCCATTTCCTTCATTCCTCTCCAAGAATGCCACTTGGAGCTAACATATCATTTTCCATGCCCTAGCTCCATTTGCCTAGCCATTGACACAATCTAGCCTTTGAATGCAAGCCATTGATCTTAAAATTTGCATCACAATCTAGTGCATCTTAATTACCTCTCTTTCTTTAAAACACCACCGTTTGACTTGACATACTTTAATTTTGGCCATAGATCTCTATTGGTTCACAACAACGATGTGGATCAAGTGAACGAATCAATTATTACCACGTGTCACTATCCCACATACTAGCATTGGTCAACCCAATTCTCAACACAAACATTCACAGAATGGTGGGATTAATCCTTCATTTTTCCAAAATTATGTTTCTCAATCTCCAGGGTTCAAGTGTTAGGTATCCACCTTACTTGACACTTGGCCTGAATTGAATAACTTTAGAGGCAAGCCCGAACACCTAAGTTTGAAGCTTCTTACCCTATCGGGGTTTGGCCATTGGCCTAACCCTCTACCTTCTACCTCATGATTGACATGCTTTAAAGGCCTCAAGAAACAAGACCGAACCACAATGTTCAATCCTCTTTATGCATGTCATGGTTCAACCATTGGCCTTACCCTTAACCATTTTCCCTCATTTACACCATCATAAACCAACACACTAACCTCTGAAACATTGAAGCACAAGACTCTAAACAATGATTTAAGTTGTTGGAGGTTGGGGATCGCTAATTCCTCTTGCCTCATCCTTGAAGTGTATAGTCGAGCTTAACAATCAAGTCTGAACACATATGTTTGATGCTCTTCACACCTATCCAAGTTCAACCATCAGCCTTATCCCTTACCTTCTGCCTACCTTTACTCCATTGCAAACCTTCCCATCAACTTCTGAAATATGCATGAGTTTTTCGAATGTTGGGGTTCTCCCTTCCACCTTATCAATTTCATTCCTTTTTGTTAAGGTTTAAGCTAGCTTTCTAACCCACAATGTTTGAAATAATCCTAAGCATTGACAGACCTAACCCTTTTGGGTATTGGCCTTCAAACATCCTTATTATTGCATACCAACAATTGGTAAGGCATAGGCCTTACAATCAAATCCAAAAACACCTAAGCCATTTTAGGTGTCAAGGTTTGAGGTTACCTCATCCTTCTTCCTTTGATTCATGTTAAGGCATAAGCCTTAACATAGGTTTGTGAACACCAAAGCAGTTTTAGGTGTTGATGTTCACCCTTAACTCTTACCACTTACCATCCTTTCAATAAGGCATAAGGCTTCCTACCGAGTTGCAAAGCCCAAATATTTTTTTCATAAGATTTTCCCTTTTGAGTGTTGACCTTTGAGATTTCTCCTTACTACATGCTTTCCAAACTATTAAGGCATAAACCTCAAGCTGACCCACAAACACTGAAACTATTTTGAGTGTCGATACTCAAGGTTTCATCTTTCCCTTTCCACTATTTCATGTTAAGAAAAATTCCTTAACACCAACCCATGAACACAAAGACCATTTTAGGTGTCATGGTTGGGGGTTTCATTATATTACCCCTTTCTTAACATTCTCGATAAGGCATAAGCCTTAACATCGACCCAAAAACTTTGAGACTATTTCAGGTGTTAGGGTTTGGGTCTCCCTCATACCTCTTTAATCAATTTCTTAACCTTTAATTAAGGTATAAGACTTAATGACAATGCTCGATTCCCAATGCCTTTTCAAACTTAACACATGTGAAATTCCTTTTCCTTTGTGCAATTGGTACAAGATATGGCAAAAGTTCAATGTTCAAAACCTTTTTAGACTTAACACACTCTTCCTTCCTTTCTTTGAGGGATTTAGAGTGAGGTATGACTGAATCGTGATGTCTAAAACCTTTTAAACTTTGCACAAAATTTATTCATTTATTTTGAGGCACTTGGGAAGAGGTATGACTAAAGCCCGAAGTTCGATGCTGTTAGAATTGGCTATGGATGCCACCCAAGATCTATGGACCAAATGGAAAGCACAAGAAAAGAGAGAGAATATGACAAGAATAAACTGTATTCAATGTCATTTATATGATATGATCATGATTCTGATTATGATTATAAATGAGAGAGACCCCTTGGATAAATAGCCAAGGTGAGAACATAGAAGGGCATAAGATTATGACAAGTGTCAGAATCTTATGATATGAGACAACTATGAAGACTTATCACTCCACTTAAGGTGGAGAGATAATCACATGATGTGTCCACAAAAGGTGGGAATGATGAGATAATGACATGTCAAGTCCACCAAAAGTGGAAATTCTCCAACAACCTCCTATGTGGTCCCTAAGTAAACTTAGCTAAGGTGTAATTATGACTAAGGACAAGGTACAAGACATTTAATTACACCAACACCCCCCCTTAAGTGCAACTTAGGGAGTAGCGAATTATTATTCAAATGACACAAAGATGCAATGATGGGTCCCGGCTACTAGGCCATGTTAGGTACCCATGTACAAACAATGCAATCAATGCAATCTCTCACAAGCGAGGAAAGGGAGAAAACCTCATGGGACAAAACTCCCCCTCAAAAGAGAGATGAAATACAAAATAGAAATATTCTCAATGAAGAATGAGAAGGTAAAAACCCCATGTGAGGAAAAAGACCCCCCCATAAGAGAGAAGTAGAAGAGAAGCAAGGTAGCCCCCCCTCAATGTTGAGTCTCCTATAAGAATGGTAGAAGCTTGGCATTGAATGCTGAAGATGATCCAATCTTGCCGAACAACGTTCCTCCCCTTAGGAAGAAACAAAACCAAGGATGTATGCAGGATATCAAGATGATGGATGATGGATGATGGTGTCTCTGAAGAATGCTCAAGTGTCTCCATGTCGATGTCGAAAGCTGAACCACTCCAATCAGGCGTTCTAGGCCACACTGCTGAAGAGTACAATCCAACATCTAGTAGAGAAGAATGTAGAACATTATCCAAAGACAAGGATATCCCCTCTGAAGACAAAGAAGCCTCCTCCATATGCTGTCCAAAAGTATCCACACTCACGCCAAACTGTGAAGAATGATCATGTAGAGAATGAACAAGAGGGTCAAAGTGTTCCCTCACAACAACTGAAGAAGGTTCATCTTCATTAAAGAGAAGATGAATGCTATCAATGGTGTCCTCCAAATTTGCAAGATGAGACTCCACAAACAAGTCTGAAATACCTATCAAGAAGTCATCCAAAGTAGCCATATCTGGAAGACTATGAGGATCCTGTTGCACTAAATCACAAGGAGCCAAAACTGTTGAATTGCAAGTATCAACAAGTACAACAGTCGATGGAGGAGATGAAGTGCATGGCTCAAGGACTGGATTTGATGTGAGTATGCCCAAGTTCAAAAACCCATATGTCTCCTTAGAATCATAGTATTGGTGATCAATAGTCGAAGGAACATTGTCATCATCAGAAGCAAACTGTGCAATGGAATACAACCGAGATGAATGATCAACCACCCCAGTAGCAATGACATCTCTAGTCTCCAAGTCACGAATGA